>JAZHYW010048678.1:0-11446 GCA_037355805.1 Ixodes ricinus
ACGCTACTTAACAATAAGAAACGTGTATACTTTTGTTTCCTCTTCCGAAGGACCGTAGCAGACGTAAGAGCCATCGCAGTCAATTCAGTGCCGTGTGAGGGTCACGTGATCTTCCTGGGTTATTTTCACTCCAAACCACATCCCCCTAGCCTCACCTCGATCTGTAGTAAATCGCGGAGCGACACGTTTAGAAACCTATTTTTTGGCCGACTGCCTAAAGGGATTTCGAAGCATTAGTGTACACCAGTCTTTGTATACGTCTCTCGAAAAAGTATGGGAGTAAGGTTACTATTGCTCTTGGTTAAAAGTATTCAATCAGAATACTTGATTACCGTATCAAAAATCAATTCCCCTTGGATGATAAAGCAAGCGTTATTTTTTTATTACTTCGGATTCTCGATACGAAAGATCTTTGTGTCGGTTGGAAACCGGTGGGTCTTTCGTACTCTCCAATACTGGATTAATATCACCGAATTATAGACTCATCTTAATCCACCAATTTGGGTAAACCATCCTCGTGTCAAAGACTTTGTTGTAAGAGGATCCCTCGGTAGAGGAAACTTAAGACTGCTTACGTGCAGGAGTGCGAAAGCATTCGTACATGCAGCGCATTCCTACAAGCAGTGCCCCACGTCTTCCTTTTTCACATGGCGCACCGGCGGTGACATCACGCTCCGCCACTGCCCAGGCGCGGCGAACTCCGCCGGCTCCACGGCTTCCGTGACGATGCATATCCGACGCTGTGCTTTTCTTTGTCTTTTTTTTATGAATGCCATTAACTATCCCATGGACAGGGTGTCTAGCGACCGGGAAATCCTGGAATCGTCAGGGAAATATTAATTACCGGGAAAAATCAGGGAATTGTCAGGGGTATTGTCAAAAAGCGAGCCCAGTCAGGGAAAATGAGCCGGAAACTCCATCGAGTGCCTTGAGCAAACACTTAGGACTTGGGGGCAGAAAAGTAGGCAACGAATTCTGCTTGGAGCGGAGCGCGACTCTGCTCACCCGATGTGGAGTGTGCTACCCGATGGAAAGGGAACAGCTGACAAATCCAGGCAACGGTTTTGATTGGATTGGATTGGATTGAATTGAGCGCACGACACTTGGCTAGATCTCAGCAACACACTAGATTTAGTAACAAATGGAAAAGCCTCAGACCGCAATCCAGTCCAGGCCTTAAGCCGAAAGTACCCGAAAGTGGGCAGGCAGCATGGCGGCTATGCCGCCATGCTGCCATTCGGTTATTGACGTGGATGGTTGAGCGTCGTGTTTTCATCGTGTTTCCGAAAGTGGCCTCTTCACTGACGATGTCGGCGGCAACAAAGTGCTCGTTAAATCCGGACTGGACAAACCTCGGAATATACACGTTGGATTAAGCCCGTGCAAAATAATCCTCACAGTGATCAATGCTTTGTGTTGTAATGGTCTTATATATTTGCCCGCCTCTACAGTGGACAGGGAATTTCACCTGAAATTGTCAGGGGAAAACCTGGAAAAGTCAGAGTTTCAAAATAATAATTTGCTCGACACCCTGCACGAAGCGGAGCCCGCGGCTTCTGTAACCGAAAAAAAAAAAAACGCGACAGAAGTGCCCATTCCCCCGATTGGCTGAGCAAAACGGCTCCTAGATAGCCATTGGCGGCAGCTTCATGGGAACGCCTGCTCGGCCGCCGCTCTCGTGTCAGGCGTTGCCGGAGGTTGCGGGAGGGCTGCGGCCGCTGTGCACCGCATACGAACTAATGGAGCGGAAGAACGACATTTATGCTCTCGCATTCACAACTCATAAGTGCTTAGGTGTCCTCGGCATTCGTTTCTGAGGCGCGTCCGCTTTGACTTTTTGCGCCCCGCCGGCTTCCGTGACGAAGCGTCTGCGTTGCTGCGCTTTTGCCCAATGGGAATTCAGTCGTGGTGTCGCTGTTACAGACGGTGACAGGCAACGCCGGCTTCGCTCCATGGGGCAGTTAATGAATTCGTATTAAAACGCCGAAACAAAGGGCGTCTGTAGAAAGGAGAGGGGGACAGCACCGCTTACAATTCATTTGAGTATTTTTGAATGTAATCGGATTACTCTTGCGATTACTACTTAACAAAAAAAATTAAATGATTACAATATTTTTTTTAAAAATGTATTGATTACGATTGATTTTAATTACTCGTAACGAGTGCCGTACAACGCCATTTAACTTCCTGAGAGTGAGGCACATAAAAAGGACACCACACACATAGACTCCCCCCCCCCCCCCCCCACGGCCCCATTCACACTGGAAGCGGATCCGCGTTCGCGAAGCGTTTGCGGATGCGGCTCGCGAGCGACCCCGTTCAGACACACCCAGAGGCGGTTGGCGGTTGGCGAGAGGCGGTTGGAGGTTTCTCGGCGATAACGCGTGATCTTTTGAGAGTTGCGTTTGGCAACCTTGTTTTACAATCCAAAATCCACTTTAATCCACGATCCAAAGCCAAAAGTTTGCTATTTTGGCACCCGGAAATACCCGGAAAATTTTTCTTCGGGATGTTCGCACGCATCACGAGTTCGGGCAGCGAAAAGAAGAGACATGGACCCGCAAAACTCGCCTGTGCTTCCCTCGACTTCGCCCGCAAGAAAAGCCCAGCTAGGCGCGCCTTGCTGACTCAGAACAGGATGCCCCCGACTTTTTCTTCGAAGTGGACCCTTCCCGCATGAATAGCTGACCTTCTTTTCGGGAAAGAGGGCCAGTGTTCTCCCTCGTTGTTCGCTCTTATCATTTTCGAAGTTGTGAACGGTGGGGTGGACCCAGAGCCTTCGGTGGACCGTGGTGTGGGGAATGTGTTCGGTGCTAGCCGGTCGTAGCTTCGTTGGTGGCGGACTCTCCTCTCGTCTCTCGAACGTCGATCGAGTCTACTGTTTGTTTGACATTAAGCTCAAATAAACGCCGTATGGATTACCTCTGCATCGTCTGGTACGTACACTTTATTTCTTGAGTATGTTCCTTTTATTTCTTTTGGTAGTAGTACTCGTTACGGGTCGAGCTAGCACAGGTACCCTGCCCGCTCCGCGGTGTTGCGTTGGATAAGCAATCGGGCTCACGACGTCTCTATCGGCCTTCGTGGTGATCATGCACGGTGTTGAATGCTTTCAATAGTTCACGCGATTATCTTATTGGGTACAAAAGCTGACATTTCGGTCGATCAGGGGCGGGTTCCGACGTTCTACGGGCAGAGACTACCAAGGCAGCGAGCTTCGGGCTGTGGCACCCGGAATAATAAACAAACTCTTACCCGAACCAAATCACCGGTGCGAAGCCCGTTAATATTACGAGTCAAATCTTTTCGCGGCGGATTCAAGTGACGGACGTGAACATCGCGTTTCTCCGTTGATTTGTCTCCTGTAACGCTAGGACTACAGCGCCTTAGACGCCTCGCCAGCGACAGGTGCCATCTTGTTTTGAAAGACACTGACGTCACGTCAGCGTCGCGTTCCGATTGGTTGCCGCTTTGCGGTTCGTGAAAGCGGTTGGGAGAAATCGGTCCCGAAGCGGTTGGCAGAAACGCGCTCAAACCGCTCGATCTCAGCCGCTTTGCGGTTGAGAACGCGCGGATCCGCTTGGCGAACGCGGATCCGCTTCCAGTGTGAACGCGCCATACAGCTATGGGTTTTATCGTCGTCGTCTTTGTCTTCCCCTCCAGTCTTTCAACGACTTTTTCCGCGCGACATTTCAAACTGATGTTGTGCACAAATCTGTTCCGAATCGATTGTCGGTTGATCCAAAATAAAATAAAGGCAATCATTAAATAATGTCCCGATGGTACACATTGTCCTATAACACTCCGGTGTAGAGTTTGGTAGAATCCACCGATCCAGTCACGTGGCACATTGTTCGAACACCACACATCTTATACCGCGAGGCAAAATTCACACGTCAAGGAACCTTTTTTCAATATCAGAAAAAACAACCGATGCGTTGCTTATACAGTTTTTTGAATTATTAATTTGTAATGTTTCGAGAATAAGTCTTTTCTTGTCATTTCTTTCAAATTCTAACACGGTACTTTTCTTCCATTCTGGTACACATCCGCTACATTGATCTATATGCTTTGCGACCTCTGAGTTTGGAGCATTGTTTTTTACATTATTTTTATGTTCATTTAGCCTTATGTTTAAACATCTTCCAGTATGCCCAATATAGTAGCAGATCGGCAAGTTTCATGGCACAAAACGATACATTGGGTCGCTGGACATAAAAGATCTATATTATTCGATTAACAAACGATACTTTTTAACAGGTTCAGGAATATGCTTGAATTAGATTTGGTTGGTTCAATCCAGAGCAGGGATTGCGATTGAGGATTTTCTATTTCTGCTCCAAAAATACCTGACATGCAATGTGCTCAAACAAGAAGAAACCCTCATGACGCAAAAGGACGGAATATGTATTGGTTCCAAGATCGCTCCCATTTTGTCTGAAGTTTATTTAAACGTTTTAGACTGTGTGGGAGCAGCGATCATGGAACAAAAAGGAAAAGACAACGTATATATAACGCGTTATGTTGACGATATTCTTATTTGCACAAAAGACGAAAAAGAATGGGAGGTCACAAAAGACACCTAGTCGACTCCTGTCCTGAATTGACCTTTACATCGGAACGAGCGACAAAAAACGAGCTGCAATTTTTAGATCTGGTTATTGCAGAAGATACAATGTGCTGGAGGTACGGGAAGAAAAAAAGCCAAAAGCCCCTACTTCCATTCAAAAGTTGTCATCCGAAAGCCATAAAGCGCGGCATTGTAACATCGTTGCTAAAAAACGCAATTGCGAAAACGTGCATACACCAGATTGAAAAGGCAACAACAACAACACTTCATCGGTTGTTAGATGCCGGATTTAATGATGACATCATAAATGAGGTGATGAGGTCACTATCTAAAGGAAAGAAAGAAGCTAAAAAGGTTGCCGACGGAAGTTCGAGAAGAGTGGTGTTGCCGTTCTATCATGGCGTATCGCATAACATCAAAGCGATGGCCCAAAAGTTTGGAGTTTCAACTGTGTACAGGAATGACATTAGGTTGTCAAGGTTAACACCTTTTATAAAAGAGAAAAACGGAACTTGCCAAATAACCCACAAAGAGATGACAGTCCCATGCAAATCAGGAGTAGTTTATTCGATTCCTATGACTTGCGGTCTCAACTATATTGGGCAGACTGGAAGATGTTTAAACATAAGGCTAAATGAACATAAAAATAATGTAAAAAACAATGCTCCAAACTCAGAGGTCGCAAAGCATATAGATCAATGTAGCGGATGTGTACCAGAATGGAAGAAAAGTACCGTGTTAGAATTTGAAAGAAATGACAAGAAAAGACTTATTCTCGAAACATTACAAATTAATAATTCAAAAAACTGTATAAGCAACGCATCGGTTGTTTTTTCTGATATTGAAAAAAGGTTCCTTGACGTGTGAATTTTGCCTCGCGGTATAAGATGTGTGGTGTTCGAACAATGTGCCACGTGACTGGATCGGTGGATTCTACCAAACTCTACACCGGAGTGTTATAGGACAATGTGTACCATCGGGACATTATTTAATGATTGCCTTTATTTTATTTTGGATCAACCGACAATCGATTCGGAACAGATTTGTGCACAACATCAGTTTGAAATGTCGCGCGGAAAAAGTCGTTGAAAGACTGGAGGGGAAGACAAAGACGACGACGATAAAACCCATAGCTGTGTTAGAGAGTCTATGTGTGTGGTGTCCTTTTTATGTGCCTCACTCTCAGGAAGTTAAATGGCGTTATACCCGCACCAGCTGGCTGCCACCATCTATACCGTCTCGTATGCCGTACAAGTTTGACGGAAACGGACGATGCATGTAGTAGAGTACAATTAACTGTACGCAGTCTCGTACATGTTACTCGAAAAGAAATCGATTACAGTAATCAATTACCATTCGAGCTAAAATTATTCAATTAGACCATTCCGAGTCATTGGGGTGGTCTAATTGAATAATTTTAGCGAATGTAATTATAACTGTAATCGATTTCTTTTCGAGTAACATGTGGTAATTATAACAGTAATCGATTTATTTTCGAGTAACATTCCTTTTACGATTACTTCAGGTTTTTAAAACGGCAGATTTTTCTGACGGTTTCAAAATAGGCCTTTCGAACGGTTCATTATTTTATTAAACTCACTGGATTATTGACTACTCAACTTACCGGTAGCTTATCATCTTGTCAGAGACCAGGTTTGAGAACTCCTTCGTAGGAAACTTGCAGAAACAAAGAGCACCGTTGCTAAAAGGGAGGGAAAAAATGAAAGACGTTTACAACACTCTGTAACCCCGAATTAGAGCGCAGCTCTTCAGGAGGAGGAGGGGAAGGGTACTGAGGGGAAAGTATACCCCTCCTTTCTGCTTCTCACCTCCTCATCCTCCCTGCCACTCCTGCTCCCTCCTCTTCCTCCTCCTTCTCCTCCTCGTCCTACTGGTTCCCTCCTCCTCTTCCCCTCGTCCTTTACTTCCTCCTCCTCACCCTCCCCTCGCCCATCCTCCTCATCCTCCTCCCTCTTCCCCCTCCTGCTCCTCTCCTACTCCTCCCCCTTTCTTCCCCTTCCCCTTTTCCTCCTATCTCCTCCCCTCCCCCTTCTCCTCCCCGCGCGGTGCATTATGGGACATTTCCCATGATGCACCGCGCGGAGGAGGGAGGACTCCACGCGTGGTGCATCATGGAAAATGTCCCATAATGCACCGCGCGAGACTCTCGTGACGTCACAAGCGTGGCGCATTATTGGACATTTCCCATAATGCACCGCGCGGTTACACCGACGCCGACGGCGACGGCGACGCCGACGCCGACTCCGCTCAAGCCGGAAACGGACGCCTAAGAGCTGCGCTTTAAAATAGTAACGGCCTTTATAGTGACAAATCTTATATGTATAAGAAATTTCTTTGTATAGTAAACTGGCATGGTCAATCAAGATAACATGAAAGAGGATACAAGTACCTTATGAGAACCAATCAGATTAATATAAAAATAAATAAGACATTATCAGAAACTGACAAGAGGCTCCTTATAACTTCTTATAGAATCTTATATGGTTCTCATGTGTTCTTATAAGGTTCTTGTATGTTTTACATCATCTTTTTTGGTCATAACACGCGATGGAAGGCAGAAAAACAGGTGTACGGTGTTCAGCTTTCGCGCTCGAACGCGTTCTACGAGTGCAGAGGAGAGAAAGGCAGCTAGCTTTAGGGCTACCCACTAATCATTCTACCAACCAGACCTTGGCGTTCCGGCGTCCCAGCGCGCTCTCGTCTTGTGATCTCGCTCGGTATTTTTCGGTACATTGAACCCGATACTTACTCTAACGACGCAAAACTCGTGCTCAATCTGTGCCCGTGCTCAATCGAAAATTACGAAAAGAATACAGTCCACGTGTTGCGTAAAAACATGCATCTCTATGTCAAACATTCGGGACGGGGTGCTTCCTATATGCAATTCGATCTCCAAGTCAGTGGATCTCAATGGTTACATTTGTCGGTGTTTTTCCGAATGCAAACATGTGAATCTTTTAAATGAACAGTGGAAAGGGCATTCAAATAAGTATGTATTTCTCTTTCTCTCGAAATTTGTTTTTATTGTATTTTTGTTTGTTGTTTTAACGTTTAGGAGCTCCTGTCGCGGAAAATCTGGCATCAGTAGGACAGAAAAATCTCATAATGCAACGTGCGCAGCCACGTGTGTTACACGCGACATGACACGTGGCTGCACGCCTTGCATTATGGAATTTACCCGCTAAATATGATGATGAAAGTTTCCCGCTTGAAAGGAAAATTTTCCCCGCCAAATCTACCGGAATATTTTTGCGCCAAAATTAGCGGAAACATTTCCCGAAAATCTTACGGAAACTCTTTCCCGCCAAATTCAGCCAAAAGCTTTTCTGCCCAATTTAGCGGGTTTCTAGGGTCATGACGTCGCAGCCACGTGTGACGTCACGTGACGCGTGAGGCTACCGACTAGAGCTGGCACACACGCTTGGACGGCTTGGCAACGAGCACGGTTTTATATGAGAAAGCTTTGCGAACGGGACCCGATAATGCTATCGCGTTCCACTCTTAAAGGCAAAGATTTTATAACTGTTTTTTTTAGAAAATACGTTATTTGGTATATCTTGTGTACTATGCTCTGGTTTGGTTTTCTGCTACCAGCGGTTTGATTTGAACCACTAGTGTATTTGGAGCATTTGAACGGAAGTTGCCACAAATATTTCTATACGTGCAATATGCTATAATGGGTAAAATTTACCTAGTATAGTCGTGAAAGACAAAAACCTGATCTAGACTGACTTATGCCATAATAATATTGCCCTTCACATTATGATAAAATTGCTGACTCGTAAAAAGCTGTTTGAGACAGATTGGAACGAGCTTTCACAACTGATTAGACATTTGAGCCGAGTCCACTGCATCATTATCTCCCGTTCATACAAATCCGTTTACCCTCTCTAAGAGTTGTGTGGGAAGCATGCGACATTTAGATAGAGTGGGTGTCGCACACGCCGCTATGCCTTTGAAGAATGTTGGCGCAGCTTCTTCCAACGGCCGCGTCGATATGGCGTTGTGTGCGGAGGCGCTTTTGCTCTTCCTCTTTCTAATGCGACCACCGCGTCCGTGTCTTTCCGCGGCCGTGTTCGTCGATGTGGCGCCAGGATAAAGATTTGGTACCTTGATATTCAAAAACCTACTTCCGTCCATCGTCGACCTTTTTGTGTTCTTGCGTGAATCGACCCGCAGGACTGGCTGGAAAGCTCGGATTCAGTTGTGCCCTCACAGGGAGGTGGCAACAACGGTAACTTACCACCGTTTGTCGTGTATCTGTGCCTCCCAAGTGCTTCTAAGTTGACTGACGATTCTTCATTATTATACCGGACAACACTCATCATTCTCAGTGAACGATAAAAACATACATGTGAAGTATCTTTTGCTCCTCATTTCATCAGGTTACACGTTTCCCACTGGTGAATTGAAAAGCCGGAAAAGGATAGAGACAATCGCGGCTGTTTTTTCCAGCTGATGGAGGTTATATTTCTTTTTAAATGTTCATCTCTAATGTGAAAGAAGTTAGCGCCGCCGACTGTGGCCCCGAACATCTAGTCAGCAGGGGTCGCCAGGCTGACCCAGTCTAAGAGCCGCAGACAAAACCACGATACTTCTAGGAGCGGCGGGGAGGGGGGGGGGGGGCGGGGGGGGACTTTTTGTTTTCTGCAATAAACAAAACTCGATCTATTTGCTATCTATCCGTGTCAAAAGCAGTCCAACTGTATGTAATCTAGCAGTAGCACAAGACTTAAAAACCGCAATCGGTCTTTCGACTTCAGACGCGTTCCATTCCTTTTTTGGCGGGAAAGTGCTCGTGTGACCGGGAGAGAGGCAGGGGAGTGGGGAGGGGAGGGGGAGGTAGGGGGAGAGGGGAACTACGAGCCGTACTTTGACACACGAAGAGCCGCACGCGTTTCGCCAGCCACAGCTTGGCCACCCCCATCTAGTGCACAGTGGTAAGCTGGGCTAGTTGGTTTTGCATTTAAAAAAAATAAAACAGCGCAAAAAGATACGGACAGGGAAGATGTACACACACGGAGTGCTGAGTTGAAAGTCAGCGTTCCGTGTGTGTACATCTTCCCGGTCTGTGTCTTTTTGCGCTGTTTTACCATTTTGATCTAGAGCATCGCGATGCTCAGAAAGCTGACATTGGTCAGCTACTACAACTAAGGTGGTTTTTGGTGTCTGTTGGCTGCTACGCACGATGTTCATTGAAATTGGCTCTTCTGGAAGCCGCACCGTGGCGTCATTCACTTGACGCACGCTTGGCATAGCCAAACTCATGTATAGAAACAAATCGTGTACCCCTGAAGGAATCAGGGGTTCCGCGCATGCGCAACGGGAAGTGGACAAAAAGAGCGGCGTCTTCCACCGACAAACCATTGGTACACGATTCTGTCGGCGTCGATCGCTCTTTTCTTCATTGCTATTGTTGGTTGTTCATCTTCATAGCAACGTCTTACTACTTTAGTGGCCGCCGATATATGGAGGAGGCTCGTTACACCGGAACACTTTGTGTACATAGTGTGAACAATGATGATTCTTGCGTGGACGGACAAAATGGAGGCTAACTAACGGGCGATGGCCAGTTCTAATAACCGACATGACCTTGTGAATATTCGTTTCATCGATCTAATTAACCTTAAACAACCCAACAACCCAATCGTCGCATTGTAAGGACCATAGTGGCACGCAGACCATCGACATGGTGCACGGGCCGTTGTCACCGGAACTTGAAGACGCAGGGAACGTAAAGTCTAAGCGGTCCGGGCAACTTGACGTTGCTTCCACGCTTATGATAGAATATCGCAAATAGTTCTCACGAAAACAGGCATCTGCGAACACAGCCGTTTCAAAGCACTTCCCACGCAGGAGATCATGTTTCGACGGCCTCTGGATTTCACTTTTAGTTGCGCCCATTAGCGCGCTAGAAACATGTTATAAATGATCTTACCACCTCTCCTGTCTGTTCGGTTCCGTCCAGTGTTAAATCCCGAGAAAGCACCAACTCTAAATCTAGACGTAATCAGGTAAAACTGGGATATTAGCACTCTTAGGTCTACGACAAGTAAATGTATGTTTTTTTTTGTGTATTTTCCAAATATTACGAAATTGAGGTGTGGGCGCTTATTGTAGATTGTGTGCATGCTCGGTATTTTACGTAACCGCTTTGTTGCTTTTTGACAAAGAGGCAGGTCTTTATATGTTCTTATGAATGCAGCATATCAACATCTTGCTGTCCTGGCTTTTCGTGCCCACTTTCGGCCTGCACCACTAGCCCGAAAATGCGTCCATTGCGCACCGTCCCCCTCGGTGTAACGCAAAAGTGGTGAGCTGGTGTCTACACACATATTTAAATAACAAACAAAAACACTTTTTTCACGTGAATCGGACACGAGTTGAAATCCATAGATCAGTTTCGTGACTTTGCTTGTTCTACATTACTGCAGAATACGTTTACCTGAGTGGTGAACAGATGCCCTAAAACAACCAACCACCGTTAAATATGGTATTTGCCAAATGTCAAATCAATCTATATTTTAGCTACGAATATTGCCTGATATTCGTTTGTCAATATCAACTATATTTTGGTCAGTTATTCTGATAAAACTTAGGAGCTAAAATTGAGCATTGTTCGTTTTTCCGTATGCACACACTTTTAAGACATCGCACTTTGAAGGTTCGGATGTTCAAGAACGAATACCTTTGTTTTATGTTTAGTTTTGTATCAAAACCAAAACTGCAGAAAGCACGCTAACTAAAAGAACACAACAAGTATATTTTTGCGTTAACTCCTTCTGTGCTGTCTTAAAAGATCCTAAAAAATCTAGAGGAATCAAGATAAACAAAGAAATTAAAATAGCAACAAAA
>JAZHYW010048680.1:0-17968 GCA_037355805.1 Ixodes ricinus
CTCGCGATTGTGGACTATTTTGTCCCGCTTTCCTGAGATCGCACTGTTCTCGTTAACAAGTTCTCTTATGGTAAGTATACAGTTGAAAAGTTTTATTTGTTTTTTTTGCCAGACAATACAATTTAAGATTGCCATGGCCGAACGGTTCTAAGAGCCTCGAAGAAAAAAATGAGGCCACCGGAGAAGAACAGAGGCGTATGTACGGAGAGGCGGAGCAGGTATCTGGCCACTTTGATTACTATCATCATCTGAAAAATGGGATATTTTATACTAATGGCGGCCTTCTGTTTACTGATGAAGGAAGAAGTTGAAGATGCTTCTAAGCAGATGATTCGAGGACATATACATTCTAGACGTTAGCGCGACGTGAAGCAGGAATCTCGCAGCACTCGGTTCAGCAGGACTCGGGTACGGACTCGCAAGCAGCAGGACTCGGGTCCGGTGAATATCTGTTAGTAGCACACACTCGGTTGCAAAGCCCCTTGATGTACAGAACTTTATCAAGGCGTCTATGTGGGTTGGCGCTTCGTTCTGACTGGTTGCATCTTTTTCGTCATCGACATTGAAGCAGATTGAAAAGAAATGTACAGTGAAGCGCACATTCTCGTTTACCGCTGACTTGCGAAAGCGACGGTACCCTATAAAACACTGCAGACCACAGGTTCATTCCCGCCATTAGTATGGTGAAAGTTAAACTGCCATTTGAGTCACCAGATGGCGCTGAATTCAGGAAAGAGTCTATTGTCTCCTGGAATAGCCCCCATCTCTTAATTCAACACCTTGAGAAAAAGCAAATGTAGATCATTAGTCTAGGCTTCTAGATAAAATGAAGTAATAGGTGAAACTGAATAGTGCTGATTGATTGGCGAGTTGGTACTGAATTTGAGAATATATTGTGAGCGCTCGAAGACAAAGACGAAAGGACTGAGAACAGCACACCACTGTACGCTAACTTTCAGCTCTTTACTCATTAGAAAAGACGAAAGTATACACCAACACAGTGTTAACAAAAAAGGCCGCGTTTGCCCACACCGGGTGTTGGCATTGCGCGTGTGCATAAAGCAGATTCGCTCAGGCGAAGCTTCTGCGCATGCGCAGTGCCGACAGCAGCGCCAGCGCAGATGCGTGACGTCAGGGAGTTGAGTTGATGTATAAACACTGTGCCATCGCACCACTCTCAGCAAATCCGACGACCCCACCACCGCCTTCAAGAACGCGATTTCCTTATCTGAAAGTTCAGTAAACTACGCCGACAGATGCTGCGCCGGATCGCTTCATGCCAGCTTCCTTAATCACCCTTACGGTCTTATCCTTTCGCCTGGCTAGAAAAATGCACGTGGTGAAGAAGGGAACGCAGCCGTAATCATGAACGTGAACATAAATATGTCCATCCTGAAGAGTTGTTTCCATTTGATTGTATTCACGTGCCATTTCGACCACTGCACGTTTGTCCAATGTATTTTTTTCACATGGCAGTGGAATCTGCTAGACGGTCGACCGCACAAGATAGCGGGCTCCTGTGATTCTTCGAGCAGCCCAAAGGGGCACTGCGGAAAGGGTCTGTCAATTTACACCAAGCAAAACGATGGCTGCGTTACTCTGAAGCATAGCTGACTTAGTGGCTCTAAAAGGTCCTTAGAAAATGACGCGGACATACGCATGGCTTGCACGTGACGTCAATTCACCATGCTCCCAGTCACTCCTACTTGTTCTTGCTGAGAACAAATTCGGTGGTGCCAAACGTATGCTGCAGCAGGTATAGACGTTCAGCAGCGAGGCGATCGCAATGGTAGGTGACGCGACGTCGGCGCAAGCCATGTATGCTTTCAGAACGGAGAGACTTACGCGTCCTTCTCGTAGAAGATGTCCAAGAGGAAATTCTTGAGGCCCTTGTCGTCTTCGGGCAACCTGTCGACCGGCGTCCGCTTCACGTGCATGTGGATCTCGTCGCACTTGCCCAAGAACATGTCTGCGCCCCAAAACAAGCTGCTGAGTGCACGACCACTTTGTAAACCGAACGCAGTGTGCATTCAGCAAATCTACGAGCACTGCTCCCGTTGCACTGACATCCACGACAAATCGACGGTCCGAGTCTACAACTTCCTTAGCAGTTGAGTGTAACATTATTTCCAAAACAAACTGTTGGGCTGGTTGGAAAAGCTATGGCCGTAATGTGCGTTTAGACTAGCGCGATGGTTCCACACCTTTTCCGTAGAAATTCTTCTGTGTCTTTTTTGATCAGGAGCGCATTAAAAAAAGCGTACCGGAACGGGCTCTGACCGTTAACTGTGCTACTTAGTGCTACGGTGGAATTTTTCTCTCTCGATGATTTCTTTGTGTTTTTTACGAGCGTGTGCCGCTCACATCGAGTACTATAAAGAGTGGCATCATCCTAAACTAGTGTCTTCATGTGTGCTTTCGAGTCGCACACCCTGAACATAAGAACATTTAGGCGCGCTGAACAAACGGGGCAAAAACACAAATAGCGCTACAGACAAGGACCAGTAGAAGTGGACAAGGCAAGCGCTTGTCCTATTCAATTACTAGGGCCCTGCATATCCGGTGCTTACCCGCGGATCATCCGCGGATATCCGTAGTCAACTGGCGGACGTGGATAGAAATTAATCAGATTTGGCGGATTGCGGATCCATCGTAATACGGATGCCAGGGGCAGCGGATGCGGATATCAGCAGGTCCAGATTTACATTTTTGCCGAGGCGGACCACGAACGTCTGCAACCGCAGAGTGTAGAGTGAATGAGTGAGTGACACTATGAAGTGCATCATCGAATGATTTGCGAGAGCAGATTACTCTCTTAAAAAAAGGATGGCCATCGGGAAGAAAATTGTTCTTTACACCAGGAAAGATTGCATTCTACCAAAGATCGTTTTAGACAGATCTATACTATAGGGTGTCCCAAGTCACCAGGCTCGATCTAAAATGGACCGTAAAAATCGACGCGTGAACGTAGCAATCTAAACGTTTCGTCAAAGGTGTATCTCACAGGTCGGTTTTTTATTGTAGAAGTCACAAAGTGTAGCTCTCTTTGTGTAAAAAATAGGGCCAAGAAACTTGCCAGGCTCAACGGCGGGTGGCGACGCAGACGACCAAGTCGAGTTGAGGGGTGCGTTTGGCGCACGTATTGATAGATGGCGTCTGCAGCAGCGTCCGAAAGTGAAGCCGACCAGCGAAAGAAAGCAGACGACACGCAGACGAAATCCGTTGGCAGCAAAAGCGTCGTCGCTATGCAAACGCGTTTTTTCTCCTTTAAGTTTAGCGTTTATTGTCCGCATTTATTTTTTAACCAAAGGTACATTACACAAAAAATGTTAATTTGAATAAACCATGGTGGTCGCGAGCAGTTTCGTTAAGGAGGTAGCGCCATCTATCAATACGAGCGCCAAACCCGCCCCGCTACTCGACTTGGTCGTCTGCGACGCAGCCCGCCATTGACCCTTGAAAGTTTCTTGGCCCTATTTTTTACAGAAAGAGAGCTACGCTTTGTTATGGTGCAGAAAATGATAAACATATGAAAGCGCCTTTTTACGTATCCAGTTCCGCCCACGCTTTAATAATGAGAAAAATTTCTTTTATGGGTCACGTACTGCGACACCCCTTTTTTGTAGAGACCGCACGCGATTGCAACTCCCTTCCATCGCGCGCTGTCTCAATAGCTTCCAATGACCCCTTTTACCCCGCACTTAATGTGTGCGTTTTACAGCGGAGCTGTTAAGGGCTACTTTCCCCAGGATCGTGTCCGGTAGCAAACAAATGTCGATGCAACACTCTGGTCGCCGCCGTCGCTCATAGATGGCGGTAGACTGTCCAGAGTGTTGTGTTTGCCGGTTGTCTGCTTGCCGCCGTCGCTCATAGATCGCGGCAACCTTTCCAGCCTCGGCAACCAGACAACTGGTTGCTGCCGTCACTCATAGATGGCGGCAACATTTCTTTAGAGGAAGAAGAGCGGGAACGGAATGAGCGGCGACGTGCGCAGCAGCGCGAATGATTTCGCAATTGCCGCGAGGCCCCTATCGCGAGGCCCCTATCATATTTAATAGCGAGTTCGTTTCACGGCACTCGTGTCCGCGCGTGCCCACTCGCGGCGTAAAGCGAGTTCGTTTCGGCAGGCACTCCACGAGTGGTTGCACTCTCCGAGTTCGTTTCAGCGGACCCCACGCGTGCATGCACTCGCTGCACCGAGAAAATCGGGCGTGCGCCGAAATGCAATCCCGTCATGCCTCGCTCCGGCGAGGCCGGCTGGGAGCGGGAGCAGACGACGCTGGGTTCGTCTGCTACGATGTGTCGCGGAAGTGAAAGGAAAAAAAGTAGATTTTCTGATAGAAATCGCGTCCCGCGGGCAACGGAATCAAACGCGAGCTTGAATTGTGAGCGTCTGCTATTTCATGAAAGAAGCAATTGACAACCCGTGCTTTATTTGCAGGTTTTAAGTCACTCTGTTTCCGTACAAACGCTGAAATATACCAGTGTGTCAAAAATGCTCAGAACAAACGCATCAGCGGCCCCCGAGATGTTTATCACCATCCGTGTGCGGGTGAAAAGTTCAACATTTGTCGACAAAACTCCCCCAGCAGAAACCTCTGACTGCCCAATAAGCATAAGAGAAAGCTAAACATAGTGACTTTACCCGAGGCTTGGGCAACATCATCATGTTTAACATTTACCTACGTCAGCTAACTTGCCCCGTCGTCAAGAAAGCTCTCGTTCTCGACGCCCTCACCAAGGCTAATATCTGATCCACCTGAATTGACGATCGCAATCGAAAGTCCCACAAAAAGATTTGCTGGATATTCCAACAGACTAGTTTTAAGCCGTACCCTTTCAGTGGTTCACGCATAATACGTACCATGCTCCAACGGATCAAGCTTCTGCTCGGACAGCATCATCAGTTTTCTTCAGTGTAAACGGTTATAAGAATGGACATTTTCCGAGAAGCGTTCTGCGCACGCGCGAGCGCCCGATGCCAAGCGGCGGAAGTTGAAACCAAAAATCGAGGAAATTCGGAAGGAGGCAGTAGATCAGCGAGTAGCAAACGTAATTGCAGCATACATATAATTGTGTTACGCAAAAAAAGAAAGCGGACGGAAAGAATAACACGACGTTTAAGTGGACGCCACGGATGCCCCACTTGGACGGCGCGTTGGGCACGCCCCGCTGCTCAGAGAACGAAGAAACTGGTAGCGTAGCTCCCATTATCGATTGGTAGCGCAGGAAGGTCCCTTCCTCGATTTTTAGTTCGTGCAGCCACCGCCTGGTGCCGTCGGTATGTGAAAAAGGTCCATTGAAAGATCGCAACCAGCTGCGTAATACGCCTCGCAAGTGGGCTCATTTTCGTCTTCTGCGCATGAGAAAGGAAGTAGCGGTGACGTCAGAACGCCGAGCCCTGATTGGCTGATCGCGGTCCCCTATCTGAGCGTCGTCTGCTCCTTTGCAACAACGTCTGCTCGCAACGTCGTCTGCGTCTGTCTTACCTTTCCTGCGACTTTCGGAAGTGCAGGTCTTTACGAGCGAGCTCGACTTCGCCTTTCAGAGAAGGCAGACGAAATAACTCGAGCGGTTCGTTGTTTTTGTCGAACAACTAGCAGACGCGCATCAAGGAGGAAGTCAAAGTACTCACTGGCGAGGTGTCCCGAGACGCCGAGGTTTGTTTGCTAAGAACCGAGAGTGAGCGTGTTAGTGTCCGCAAGTTCCCTCCCAAATACTTTTTCCCCCTTTCGTGTGCGGCAAGACTCCTCATTCTTTAACGGCGTCGGCGGGTTGGCGCAGTTAACGTCGTCTGCTTTACGTCTGCTAGTCAAAGCGATGGCTCCTTTACCTTTCCTGCGTCTGTCGGATATTCACCGCTTTTTCACCGGCGAGAGTCACCGTTGCCTCAGAAAACAAGGAGATGACAAGAGGAAGAGATTGACCTCTTAATCTAAAATTGAGGTCAGTGATCACAGTATAATACGGGAAGGGTTCACAAGGGTCGCGCGGGCACATTCCATTCAGCACGCCAGCCGGTCGTGGGCAGACGGTCACCGAGTCGGAGTGGCTGCTAGGCCTATCTGCCGAGTTCACTTGGTCGGTGTCGGTGGAATCGTGGCCGTTGGAGCTTTTCCCGGGTGTTTGTGGATCCAGCGTTCTTGTTCGTCGTGGTCTGGTTCAAGTACCTTTTACTTTTTTCTTGCTGCTTGAAGTCGGGACGCGAGAGAAGCGCACGTAGAAAAATGAACGTCCGTTGGTCGTCGCGACCGCGACGCTGTCGGCCATGCTGATTTGATCGTAACAAGTGCGTAGCTTCGGAGCTGTCGTAGGATTTTGTCGTAACCTGCGCAAAACTTACGAAAATTTCGGTTCGTGAATACGAATTTGTTTTTAAGTTTTGTCTTACGCATATTTTTGGCGTAAGATAGTTTCGTGAATCTGGCCTCTCCACTTGCAAAGTCGCAGGAAAGGTAAGACAGACGCAGACGACGTTGCGAGCAGACGACGTTGCAAAGGAGCAGACGACGCTCAGATAGGGGACCGCGATCAGCCAATCAGGGCTCGGCGTTCTGACGTCACCGCTACCCCCTGCGCGAGAAGCAGACGAACTTGCCCTCCGCATAGACAGCTGGTTGCGGAAATTTACGCCGTCTGTAATTATCTCTACGATAGCCGAGTTGCTTGAGGTTATCGCAACTATAAACTACAGGTTGCAGCGACCAACGTTCGTAGATAAACGTTGGTAGCGATTGCACTCTCGCATTCCCACCCATCACTCCGAACAAAAATGCGCTAGTTTCGGTTTGAGGTCGGTACCTTTTCTACAACATAGATGGCGGCAGCATCAGTCTTCTGCACTCGGTGCATTCACTCCATAAGTGTGACGTCATGGGTCCAAACAAACCGTTGCTAGGGTCGTTGTTATGGACGAATACATGTGGCTCCGTTTCGCTAGAAACCCCGACCGCTCAAAAATCAGGAGTATTATTTAACGTTATAAAAATCACAGATGTAGAAAGCTTGAATGTCATATATGCTTCGACAGAAGTGTGCCGGTAATCGCTCGTTTCTGAAATATTTACGACTGCAACTTCCGGTCCTCAAGATGCCTGCAGCAGACGACGAATGCAAGAAGTATGCCGTCTGCCGCACGCCGGCCGGCCAAGTGTGGCCGTCGTTTGAATCGTGTGAATAAAGACGATATTCTGACATCGCATTAGTTTGAAATATAATGAGTTTCATACACTTTTAAGATTTCATAGTGGGGTGCGATGCAAAATATGGTTTATCGGAAGTCCGGGCGTCGATCGAGATGATAGTCTGCTAAAAGATCGCATTGCACCCGCGAGAAAAGCACTTCAGGCGAACGGTTGAGATCCCAAATTTTGCTTGCGGACTCGCACTAGGCGAGGGTGCTTCGTATACCTGGTTGTAACCATCGCGTGGAGAGAGATTCTTGAAGTTTCTTGAGATTTCCGCAAGACCCCAAAGCGCGAAAGAACTGGATAAAAACATAAGGTGAGTTTATTACAGATTGTACTTCGCATCGTGGGGTCGATGGGAGATCTTCACCAAAAGAGCACGATCCACGGAATTTGATGTAAACCAAGGAAAAAAACAAAAAGCAAAATAATGCGAAATCGCGATAGACATGCAATTCTTTAATAACCTGACCACCAGAATAATAATAACAACAACCGACTTACCTCGACGGCGTACGATTTATTTCTCATGCTGGCCTGCATAACGTCGGTAATGCACTTCAGGCCGTCGATCTGCATGACGTAGTTTGAGTTTACTCCATTTTCACCCCTCGTAACTAAGCTGGGTTCTTCACCGAAAAAAACGCACATTGCGGAGGCCTTTACGGCCATGGTGATGCACTTGTTTTTGTCGCTCGTTTACCGACGCAATTCAATGAAGACGCCTGCTGCAACAGAGGCCAGCAAATCTATCGTGTCGTCTGCTACCAAAGCAAAGCGGAGTGTAAGACTTCAGAAATGGCTTTCATCGTTGCAATATGACACTGAGACATGACAAGAACATCTTCATAATTAGATATCAAGAAGTTAGGTTGCTTACAAAAAATTATTTACTTACTTGTAAGCAAAAATCTAGCCTCATGTGGAGTCTCCATGCATTAGTCCATAGCAACGTCCCTAGCAACGGTTTGTTTGGACCCAAACGCCATGTTGTGACGTCATCACTTACGGGGTCAATTTGGCGAGCTCGTTTGAGTCCAGTTCTCCGTGCAACACTCTGCAGTAGTGCGATGCATTCCTGGGAGAGAACTCGAACGGTGCCAGTGCGTGTGAAACGAACTCGCTATAAGCGTCTACCTTTTTTGAGGTTTCCACGTCTTTTGAAGTTCGGGCAAGCCAGCGGGCACGGAGAGAGTAACTAAATATCAGTGCGTCATATTTAAACCGGACGACGCGGAAACCTCCTCCACCGACGAGGGCGACCCGCGGTACCGAAAGCGCGCAAAATGTGACGTCTTTGGTCCTGGGCTTACTACTGGTCAGAGCCGCTAAAAGCTTCTTTTTAGTCGAAATACAAAATATAAGTGGCGCGAACCGTTTCAATTATTTATAAAAGTAGTTTTTGTTCAGTATTTTAGATCAGAAAAGAAACGAAATGCAGTTTATAAAGTACGGAAACAAGAAATGACTCGTCGACATACCCGCCACCAAGCGGTGGAAAAGGCGGCGCATACTAGAAAGGAGTAGTGGGATCAGGCGCCGACACGGAAAGGTCCCGGATGCACGCGGCGGCGCTGCGGTCATATGGGCAGGATGATCCGACCGGCTCCGAGCGTTCTCAAGGCTTTCGGCGAGAAGCTTTGTCTTGGGGTTTGGCCGTTTCGCGGTATGGCAGCGCGAAGTGGCTCCCATTCTGAACTGCTCTTTACCCCGTGTTTGCTGTCGTTTGTGGCCAATGAAGTGTCATGCCGAATTAGTGTTTAGTCGCGCAGCAAATGCAATGAGAGCCGCTCTGGCTGCGCACTGCATACAGCCTATCCAGAACATGCTTTAGTGGCGCCCTCTCGCGCCGTCGACACGGAGTGCGGCAGCCGTGAGCGCTCGCGATGAGCCCACTAGCCCTCCTCTAGTTCACGGCCACTCAAGCAACCAAGGACGTCATGAGGGAGGTTATTTTTTGCTTGTTTTTGTAATCTTAATTTGCCTATAACTTTTAAAATAAAGCGAATTTCGAGAAAGAAAAGTTTCACTAAGTTACTACGTTCAGTGCGCTCAGGTTCGGTGCAAATTAAAAACCAGTAAAAAGTCCTTGCAGGGCCCTTTAAGTTCCACTGAGTCGAGCGCTTCAGATTCCTTGCGAAAGAAGAGCAGATCGCTCGCCTGGAAAGCCACCGCCAAGAACAGAAGCTAGCACCGCTGCTCTCCCTTCTTCACCAGAAATGAAAGGCTGTTTTTTTGTGTGTGTCTGTATATTGTTCGTTCCCACCCACCTCTGTAATGCCTGACGGCGAAGTGGGTACCTGAATAAACATAAAGATAAAGATGATTTTACAAGAAAAACCGACCTGTGAGATACAACCTTTGACGAAAAGTTAAGGTTGCTACGTGCAGGCGTCGATTTTTACGGTCAAATTTAGATCGAGCCTGGTGGCTTGGGAGACCCTATATTTCGCCAAAAGTGTTGTTCCTAAAGAAAGCACAAACCATGTTCTTGTTTGGCAGAGGAAGAGCAGAAAACGTTTTTTTGGACAAAGAAAACCCAAAACACACAAGCCACAGAAAGTAGAAAAAGCCTCTTATAATTATTTATTGATGTCCATCACCAATTCATATGCTTTTCCTTTGGGAAGTCTTAACCCATAAAGTAAACCCTCGCGCATTGTGCCCGTACTAGAAGCAAACAACAGGAAACACGAAATCATTATACGATTCTAATAACAAGACATCACACTAATAGACTTCAGAAACACATGCACAAAAACATTAAATCCATACACAGTCCCGGAACGTCTAAACAACGGGTGAAAAGTCAACGACCACGCTGGGTTTCACGAATGAAAGTGATAAAAAGACCTAAGAGTTCCCCTGGCTACAGTCAAGTTCAAGTTGGCTACATACCGCCTTGAAGTACCCAAGGACATTGAGGCCTCGGCCGACTTTGGACAGACAAGCCCTCTTTCTGGGACTGTAATTCCGTACACGTCAACCGACCGAACCAAGAAGTAATTCTTTACAGCTTCCAAAACGCTGCTCTTTGAATATTTGAGTACTTTATCTGCATATATATATAATTAAGAGGCTCTGCATTCGCCTACTACTTCTGCATCAAGGACAAGATCTAGTTTCAAAATGTCATCCCCAACATTTTCCTTCGGTTCTTTCGCTGACGCGTACTCCTCCAATACTAATTTATCTGAACACCAATCTACAAGGCAGCCATGTCTCTTAAGTCAGACCGCGTAAGTACGCGGGACATATCTGTATAGAATGCGAGTGAGTTTAAGGAGCTACACGCCCAGCACGACATTTGGTATCGTTTCGAGCACCCCGAGCACATCTTGCTCTGGAAGGGAGCGCGTAAATTCTAAGTTTCATCAGGTCACGGCACTCCTAAATTTGAAACACATCTTAGGGGATATCTTACCCACGTCGGCTTCACAGCCGACCTCACCACCCGCAGACCCGGTAATCAACCATAGTCAAAAGAATCTCCGTCGAGTAGTCTGCTTCTGTTTTTTTTAATATTGCTTTATTAACTTTAAGTTCCCGCATACGGCCTTCTTTCTTATGTCATCCCTTACTCCCAGCGGACTCTCCAGCATTGATCCTCATTCCTCCTCTACTTCAAGAAGTCGACAAGTAGCGAATCAGAAATTTACCATTTTTGCCGTACAATGAACCCGCCAGACCGTCATCATCGACATGCTGAGTAGGTATGCCAGAGGTGTGATATCTGAAAGCTGATGTCACCTTTGGTGTCCAAAGTGTCACACTGAGATTATCTCCAAAATTCCAAAAACGCCACTTGCTGGCAGCTCAACGCCTTGCAGCAGAAAAAAACTGATTGAGTAATTTTGACTTTCTCATTTTTACCATCACCAATCATACATACTGCAGATGATTTAGTGCAGATAATAACGAAACACCTTGCCCTCAGAAGCCACTGAATGAATCTAATAAAAATTCTAGTGCCCTTGGCGTCTCTGCGATGAAGGCAAGATCGTCAGCAAACACCACTGCGGTACATCTGCGGTCCCCCAATTTTGCCCCAAATTCCTGAGGAACACTCGTGAGGAATTCATCGAGATCATTGTATTAAATAGCAGAGGTGATAGAGGGGCACCCTGCCGCACCCTCTTGCTGGTCTTACTCTTCGGGAGACATCGCAGCAACATAGATTCGTTGAAGAATTTCTGTAAAACTCTTTCAGGTAGTCAACTAAGGTGGACCCAACGAGCGCATGTCGAAAGTGCAATGATCATGCTCGGGTGCGTGGTACTATTAAAAGCTTTACTTAAATCGTTGTTTGATAACAAAAAGACTCCTACCCAAAGAATGGGATGTCTTGATTAAAGAACTCAAGCAGAAGAATATTACCAAAACCCCCCACCAGTTGCACAGAATGTTCTTGATCATTCTGTAGAACAACCACATGTCGTAGCCTTCGCTCCAGTATCTTGTGAGAAAACTCGTAAGTACAAAGAACCCGATGGTGATAGGGTGAAAGTCAGGTGAAGCTTTTAGCACTTTATTTTCGGGATGAATGTGGTGCGTGCAACCACCAGCTTTACCGGCACTATCTTCCACCAAAGTAACAAATTAAACAGTTTAGTTAAAAACACCAGAAACAAAGCCTAAATTTATTTTACTGTGAGACCGCCCCGACCGTGGGAGATGGAGTGTTTGGGAACGGGTTATTTAACCTCAGGAGTAGTTACTGGCAGAACCGCAACATCCAGGAGATTCTCACCGAGGTCGGTGTTCTCCGAGCAAACGTCCGGCACAGTAATGATTATCTCAAACCAATAGTTAATCAAATTGTTCTGGCTCCACCATCTTCCACAACACTTTCTAGCACAGGCGTTCCTATTTTTACCATAAATGTCTTGTACTTCCCTGTAGTATTTCTCTCCTTGCCTGCAGAATACTTAGCTTTTCAGGTTGTCTTTCACAACGCTTCAACGTTGTCAAGTGTTTGAACCTGGATAAAATTCTGTCGAGGTTGGTTGCGAAGAGGCTCGCCCTTAAGTACTGAGAGTTTAATTATTTCATTTAAATCTTTCTCTTCTTAGAGTCCCCCAAATGCCATTTCTCTCTAAACCACGTTTCTAAAATTGATCCCGTAAGTGTGACGTCACCGCTCCAAACAAACCGTTGCATAGGGCGTTGTTATGGACGAATAGATAGCACTGGATTTCGCTCCGAAAGAAAAGATCGATCAAAAATCGGACGTGGAATTTAAACGTCTAAAAAAATAGATATAGGGAGCCTAGATTTCACACTTACCACGACAGAAGTTTGCCGAGAATCGGCTGTTTCTGAAATATTTGCGACGACAACTTCCGATCCTCGAGATGTCTCGAGATGCCTGCTGCAGAAGACAAGCGCATGACGAACGCACACGGAATGACTGAAGTATGCTGTTTGCAACAGTTTGAATCATTTGCACAATGATACGATTTTGATTTTGTAATTATTTGGAACATGGCAGGCCTAAGAAGACTCACCAGGTTTATAAAAACTAATTGTATTTGCGTGCGATACGATACTGTCTGACGAAAATCATCACACGTATGGAGATCTGCCAAAATGCAGCGAGAAAAAGCACCGGTTTACAGATGATATCAAAGCAGCGTCGGGCCCTCTTTTTTATTTTGCAGTTGACGCGCGTTGTAATGAAGGAGCAATTATTTTGATTCTAACATGAGTGGTTCGAGACCTCAAACTTTGTTTTTCAGGCTCGCAATATGAATGTGTGCTTTTTACCTGCTTGTAATCATCACACTGAGAAACAAAATCCTACTAATTCTTCAGTTGTAACGTAAGACCTAAATAGCGAAAGAGCTGGATATTAACATCCCGATCCCGTTCCTCAAACTCGATCTGCCTTTAGCCACTCTTCAAGTACACCAGCGAAAAGTATCGGGAGTGGCGCAGACGGTTTAGAGCAATGGTTCTCAACCACCGATGTTTCGCGACCTCTTGTGGGATCGGCGGAGATGATGGAGGACCCCGTTCGTGGTGAAGGGAGGGAAAGGGTATTGGGTAAATGTAATAGTGATTTACCAAAGGCATATAAATAAGGGCATGTGAAGTAGACTTCTTTATTGACATACACACGAAAAACTCGCCTGAAAATTAAAACATTTCTTCTCGATCTGAAAAAAACAACTTTATTGACTGGTTTTACTGATAAGACAGGGCTTCGCGGATCCCTAGAATGCCTTCGTGGACCCCAAAGGGTCCGCGGACCCCCATTTGAGAACCGCTGGTCTAGTGCATCGTCAATGCGGGGGAGCGGGTAGACGTCTTTCTTTGTTATAGCATTGAGTCGACGATAGTCCACGCAGAATTTCAGGGTTCCGTCCTTCTTCACGTACACGACAAGATAAGCCCATGGACTGCTTGACGGCTGGATGATGTCAACATCGAGCACTTCCTGAACGTGTTCTTGGATGACTTCCCCTCGATTGAAGAGACAAGATACGGTGACTGGTGGACTGGGTGCACGTCGCCGTCGGTGAAAATCCGATGCTTCTCCACTGGTAGTTTGGCGAACTTTCGACGGCGTGGCAAAACAGTCACTGTATTCACCGAGGAGATCAAACAGTTGCCGGAACTTTGAAGCTGGGAGCTCGGGGTCGATGTCGAGCTGTGGCGGCGACGTGCTCATGTGCTGCGACGACGAGTTTCCTCAGAAATTGCAGTGACCATGGCTGGTGCTGTGAAGTTCCTCGACGTAGCCCACGGTGGTACCTTTCGTTAGGTGCTGCGAATCCGCTCGAAAGTTCGTCACGAGTTCAGTTGCACGTCATTTCTTGGAGATCCGTTACGCCTCGTACGACGCCAATTCCTTTTTGAATGAGCAGTTGGACGCTGCCTTCCTGAAGAGCTTCACTGCACATGACTGCGTCGGTTATGACGGTTACGAACACACTAGACCGCGGCGGTAGGTTCACATGGTCGGCAACAACTCGGATCGCGGTTGACGTCATGTTGGGCTATATCGGCGGCAGAAGCAGGCTTTCGCACGTCAACTGGTTTTCCCCGAGATCGATGACGGCGCCGTATTCTCAGAGAAAGTCAATTTCCAAGAATAACGTACCCCGCATAGTCTCGCAAAACGACGAACTTCACAGGGCACGTCTTACCGTGGATCTCTACTCGAGCAGTGCATCTCCCGATTGGTGTGATGAGGTGCAACTTCGGTGGTTCGTCTTTGAGGTCCATCCCAAAACGTTGTCACTCTTCGCAGGCGGCGAGGTAGAGCCTCCTACTCAATACTGAGTAGTCTGTTCCTGGTGCCCACGAGTGCCGATTCGTTGTGGCCGTCGATAACAACGTTTAGGTTGTTGGGCACCGTTGCAGGACGCGTCGTTGCGGTGCGTGGCGTCGGGAGAGTTGGAGCGCTCCGTCGTTCTTGGAGGCTCTTTACTTCGGCTGTCTTCGGCTACGCTACCTTCAGGCGTTGTCGCAATTAGTTTTCCCGACGAGATAGGGGGCAGGCTGTCCCACCGGAAGCGGCAGAGGGGCGGAAGCGCACGTCGAGGCGAAGACGAACAGAAACCTCGTGGTAGATTCGGCACCGAGGACAGAGGTCGTCGGAGTGTGCTCCTCAATATCCCTAGGTCGCTCGCCAAGGCGGGGTCGCGGGTCGTTCGGCGCTAAACCCTGCAGGCCCGTTTGTCGGCATGGCGCACCTCCGGCAGATGTAGGTCGACCTCGCCGCAATGATAAAACACCAGTCGTCGATCGGCCGTGCGTCACACATCCGTCTTTCTAGGCAGCGGTTGTTTGGTGCGGACGAGCTGGGGCTGCCCTTCCCGAGGTCGGAAAGTCTGCGACGCTGGTAGCTCACGTCGGGGCGGTGACAAATACTGCCGGGCAGCTGGCGCCGGCCTCCAAGCTAGTGCGGCGTAGGTCAGGGTGAGCTCCTCGGTGCTGCTACGCTGGCATGAGCCTCCGGTTGGATTGCCCGCTGAACTTCTTCGCGGACAACTTCGGCTATTGACAGCGAAGCCGGCTGGTTGGCAGCAGGCAGGAGTTTCCTAAGTTCTTCTCGGAATACGCCGCGAATGATCTCGCGAATGCCTTAGATGCTGGAGTCGAAATTGCAGCTAGACGGCCTGAGGGCAGCGACGCGGTGTAGCCGCTGGTAGTGATTGGCTCGGGCTTGCAGGGCACGCTTGATGTTCGTGGCCTCGGTGACAAAATCTTCGACTGTTGTCGGAGGGCTGCAGACGAGGCCTCCTAAGATGTTACTCTCTCACACCGCACATGGGGACCCGCAGCTTCTTGTCGTCTGCGGCTCGCGGATCAGCATGGGCGCTCAGGCGCAGGACATCTTCTACGAAGCCGTTGATGCTCTCGTTGGGGCCCTGGGTTCTGGTTCAAAGTAAGTCTTCGGCTCTTTCTCAGCGGTGTTGATTGACAAACGTCCCCTTCAACTCGTTCTTGAAACACGTCCCACGACGATGTGAAAGAAGACTAGTGATTTTCGTACCAGTGCCCGGCAGTCCCCTCCAGCGAGAAATAGACGTTTTGCAGGTGCTGCTCGTCGGTTCAGCGATTGTGGCGGGCAACGCGTTCGTACTGGTCGATCCAGTCTTCGACGTCTTCGTATCGTTCACCGTGGAACGGAGCAGCCCTTCGTGGTGCGACGGGAAGGTAAACGACGGCAGAAGCGGCCGGGGTCTGCGACTGGTCGGCCATCGTCGTCTTCTTCGGCTTGGGCTCATCCGTACAGCAGACCCAATTCAGGAGCCTGTCCCTGGGTGCGGCGGCTGGCACGAGTTTCAGGTTCCTCAAAGAGCGGTCTTCTCGCCGGGCTTGGAATCGGACTTGGTTGACGGGTCCGCGGAGGTGAATGAGTAACCTTGGGGATAGGGTAGTACCCTGCACCTATACCAAAGTGTCACAAATGACAAATTGATGTGGCGGCCAATTAATTGGAGAAACTAAACGTTTAATCGAACGAACTTGTGCCCAAACCAAAATAGCAGAAGGTTAGCGTCGCAGGCGATCGAAACAGCAGGATCGAACGCTTGGGCGAGACCATGGCTACTGCTTGCCACGCGGAGCCGCTTATGTAGACGCGTGGGTTTCTGGAACAATCGACATAGAAGGTTCGGCGCGTAGAACATTCTAACCTCGAATAAGCAACAGGGTTTTCGAATTTACTCAGAACGCGACATTTACAGAAACAACAAAAGGGTGCATCCGCGGCCAGGCATCGAACCGTCGGCTCTTTGCGTGGGAGCCAAGCACGATAACCGTTCGGCCACGAACGCGCTTGCTCGGAGATGGGCGTGGCGATGGTTTAGCGAGCGCCGATGAGGGATAAGCCAATCTTCTAGGTCCCTCGACAATTGCAAAGAAGCAAGAAAACAAGAATAATCAAGACGAAGCAAGAAGAAGCAAGACGAAGACAAGACGAAGACAGAAGAAGAAGAAGAAGAACAAGAAGAAGAAGAAGAGGAATGTCCTTCCACCGCTTCTTCCTCCGCAGGCGTGGTCATCGGCACCTCCGTTCTGAAGGAGCATTTCATAAAAAAGAAGCACGTCTCTGTGTCTTCTAACACATGCAACATCCCGCACAACCTTTCCACCAAAAGCACACATCTCACACACGTTTCTCTACACCAATTCCACAGAAAGCAAAGAACCCATTGCAAACATCGTATAGTACACTGGCTAAAGGAAACTCTTCTTCCGGGGGTGTCCCCAGGAAGTGAACTTAAGGGAGGGGGGTCACATTTTTAGGGGCGGGGGTAGGGGAAAGGGGGGGGCATTGAGAATATAGAGTCGTTGCGAATAGACTAGTTCCATAAAGCCCCGCATGCAACACGGCGCGCGTTGCACTCGGAGAACTGAGCTGGCTAGGGGAGGAGAGGCGTCATGGTTTCGGTTCTCGATCGACACGTCGACAAGAAATTACAGACAGAGCGCGAACTATAAACGGCCGTTATTTTATGTTTTCTGGTCCCGAGGAGCGTACGCCTTGTAGGTCCCTAAACTAACCTAGCCATGGCCAGACCTCGAAGCTTTGGTACAAGATAGAGACGAATGGCTTGTCTTAACGCACGCTTGTTGTATTTTTGTACTTGAGCCTTTCGGTTATGCGTTTGCGCGGTGTGCGGGACTCGCCAGTGCTGGGCAACTCATCGACGCTGCGAAGCTCGGGGATTCTCGCTTGTGTACGAATCAACAAGCTGTAGACACCAGTAAAAGTATGCATACATCGAGCTTCGTGCGTCTTTACATTAGTGTTGCTTGATCAGGTAGTTTGTTTGTTTCGTAGTGTCCGTAGACGATATATAACTTTTTGCAATTACTGATTTTCTTAATAACGCCTGGAGTAACGCAAGGTGCACCTCGAGGCGCCATTAGAAAAGCTCCATTTGAACACACTTCACTGCTTATCTGCACTGGCTCGCCCCGCAGCACTCGCCCGAATTCGTGAGGTCCCCAACCGCTTGCATTTCACCAATATTCAACATCGCGCATACACATAAAGTTATCCTACAATCATATAGGCACATTCGCGCATACGAACCAGTTTTAAGCAAGCAAGTAAAGTCGAGCACTTGTGTGAAGAATGTCGCACCATTCGGTGGAATTAAGTGCCGTTGACGGGCATGAACCCCGGCGGAGCCAAACAAACGAAATTATGCAAAGCGCATTCGACGTAGTTGCTAATGGCCATATTACCTGTTAGCGCGTTTGCTTTCTTCCTGACTGAGTATGCCGAGATAATTAGTACACGTAACTGGAACGGCTAT
>JAZHYW010048681.1:0-16998 GCA_037355805.1 Ixodes ricinus
TTGGGAATGATTATCTACGTTAATGCGAATAGCATCAAACGGTGCGGAGTTATGCGCGTTCGTCAGGTGGCCGGCACACTCTAGATACGCCAGCCCACTCTTGAGGCGATTCTAAATTTGTTGACACTTTCACAGCCCTGCGCACGATCTCCGCAGCCCAGCACGTGCGTTTGTGTCACTTAGGAAGGCGAGCAAAGCACGCGCCATACGCACAAACACTCAAAATGGTACCGACCAGACTTTCTGGCGTCTCAGCTAGTCTCAACCAACGGTACTCTAAACGGTTGTTTATATCTTTACCATAGGACGCGCTTTACAGCGCTGTCCACAGCTACCGGTGCGCGCGCGTTCCATGCACGAGGGCTCATTCCGCTCTCGTGAGGCTGAGCTAGAGGCTCTCCCGAGCGCGGGAGAGGGTGAGCTAGAGGGAGGGTGAGCGCGGGAGAGGGTGAGCTAGCCCTCGTGCATGGAACGCGCGCGCACCGGTAGCTGTGACAGCGCTGCAAGCGCGTCCTATGGTAAAGATATAAACAAATGTTTAGAGTGCGTTGAATGACTGCCTTCATGGCTCTGTGGTTAGCGCGTCTGCCTGCTGATCAAAGGGTCAACGGTTCGAATCCCAGCCGGCGCCGGTCTTTTTTATTTATTTATCGACCCGCGGCGTAAGAGGTTAGATAGCCAGATAGATAGATAGATAGATAGATAGATACATAGACGAAAAGTGCGTGAAGTATCAAAGAATGCTATTCGCATTAATATTCGCATTAAAAGAACCTCGCGATTGTGGACTATTTGTCCCGCTTTCCTGAGATCGCACTGTTCTCGTTAACAAGTTCTCTTATGGTAAGTATACAGTTGAAAAGTTTTGTTTATTCTTTTTGCCAGACAATACAATTTAAGATTGCCATGGCCGAACGGTTCTAAGAGCCTCGAAGAAAAAAATGAGGCCACCGGAGAAGAACAGAGGCGTATGTACGGAGAGGCGGAGCAGGTATCTGGCCACTTTGATTACTATCATCATCTGAAAAATGGGATATTTTATACTAATGGCGGCCTTCTGTTTACTGATGAAGGAAGAAGTTGAAGATGCTCCTAAGCAGATGATTCGAGGACATATACATTCTAGACGTTAGCGCGACGTGAAGCAGGAATCTCGCAGCACTCGGTTCAGCAGGACTCGGGTCCGGACTCGCAAGTAGCAGGACTCGGGTCCGGTGAATATCTGTTAGTAGCACACACTCGGTTGCAAAGCTCCTTGATGTACAGAGCTTTATCAAGGCGTCTATGTGGGTTGGCGCTTCGTTCTAACTGGTTGCATCTTTTTCGTCATCGACATTGAAGCAGATTGAAAAAGAAATGTACAGTGAAGCGCACATTGTCCTTTACCGCTGACTTGCGAAAGCGACGGTACCCCATAGAACAACTGCAGACCACAGGTTCATTCCCGCCATTAGTACGGTGAAAGTTAAACTGCCATCTGAGTCACCAGATGGCGCTGAATTCCGGAAAGGGTCTATTGTCTCCTGGAATAGCCCCCATCCCTTAATTCAACACCTTGAGAAAAAGTCAAATGTAGATCATTAGTCTAAGGCCTCTAGATAAAATGAAGTAATAGGTGAAACTGAATAGTGCTGATTGATTGGCGAGTCAGTGCTCAATTTTAGAGTATATTGTCGCGCTCGAAGACAAAGACAAAAGGATAACGGAACAGCACACCACTGTACGCTAACTTTCAGCTCTTTACTCATTAGAAAAGACGAAAGTATACACCAACACAGTGTTAACAAAAAAGGCCGCGTTCGCCCACACCGGGTGTTGGCATTGCGCGTGTGCATAAAGCAGATTCGCTCAGGCGAAGCTTCTGCGCATGCGCAGTGCCGACAGCAGCGCCAGCGCAGATGCGTGACGTCAGGGAGTTGAGTTGATGTATAAACACTGCGCCATCGCACCACTCTCAGCCAATTCGACGCTCCCACCAGTGCTTTCAAGAACGCAATTTTCTTATCTGAAAGTTCAGTAAACTACGCCGACATGATGCTGCGCCGGATCCTTCATGCCAGCTTCCTTAATCCCCCTTACGGTCTTATCCTTTGTCTGGCTAGAAAAATGCACGTGGTGAAGAAGAGAACGCAGCCGTAATCATGAACGTGAACAGAAATATGTCCATCCTGAAAGTTGTTTCCATTTGATTGTATTCACGTGCCATTTCGACCACTGCACGTTTGTCCAATGTATTTCTTTCACATGGCAGTGGAATCTGCTAGACGGTCGACCGCACAAGCATAGCGGGCTCCTGTGATTCTTCCAGCAGCCCAAAGAGGCACTGCGGAAAGGGTCTGTCAATTTACACAAGCAAAACGATGGCTTCGTTACTCTGAAGCATAGCTGACTTAGTGGCTCTAAAATGTCCTTAGAGAATGACGCGGACATACGCATGGCTTGCACGTGACGTCAATGCACCATGCTTCCAGTCACTCCTACTTGTTCTTGCTGAGAACAAATTCGGTGGTGCCAAACGTATGCTGCAGCAGGTATACACGCTCAGCAGCGAGGCAATCACAATGGCAGGTGTTGCGACGTCGGCGCAAGCCGTAGTGTGCTTTCAGAACGGAGAGACTTACGCGTCCTTCTCGTAGAAGATGTCCAAGAGGAAATTCTTGAGGCCCTTGTCGTCTTCGGGCAACCTGTCGACCGGCGTCCGCTTCACGTGCATGTGGATCTCGTCGCACTTGCCCAAGAACATGTCTGCGTCCCAAAACAAGCTGCTGAGTGCACGACCACTTTGTAAACCGAACGCAGTGTTCATTCAGCAAATCTGCGAGCACTGCTCCCGTTGCACTGAATCCACGACAAATCGACGGTCCGAGTCTACAACTTCCTTAGCAGTTGAGTGTAAACTTATTTCCAAAACAAACTGTTGGGCTGGTTGGAAAAGCTATGGCCGTAATGTGCGTTTAGACTAGCGCGATGGTTCCACACCTTTTTCGTAGAAATTCTTCTGTGTCTTTTTTGATCAGGAGCGCATATAAGAAAAGCGTACCGGCACGAGCTCTGAGTGCTAACTGTGCTACTTAGTGCAACGGTGGAATTTTTGTTTTCGATGATTTCTTTGTATTTTTACGAGCGTGTGCCGCTGGCATCGAGTACTATAAAGAGTGGCATTATCCTAAACTAGTGCCTTCATGTGTAATTTCGAGTCGCACTACCCTAAACATAAGAACATTGGGGCACACTGAACAAACGGGGCAAAAGCACAGATAGCGCTACAAACGAGGACCAGTAGAAGTGGACAAGGCTAGGAGCCTTCATGTGCGCTTTGTTAGGGTGATGCCATCCTTTGTAGTACCGCTCGCCGACAAACCAGCAGCCATTTTGGTTCTCAGCGATAATCCGTGTGGCTTATAACCCTCACCGGAAACAAGCATCTTATCTCACAAGTTCAGAGCAGCGTTGTGGAAACCCACGGAGGGAGGATCAGCATTTTCCCCCTCGGATGGGAGGACTGATGGACATGAAGGCCACTTTCCGGCGCACGGGGACACAATGAGGAACAAAATGGCGGTGGAAGAGGGTGTGGAAAGGGAAACAGGCAGTTGGCATCAATCTATGCGAAGCGCACATGAAGGCACTTTAGACAAGGCAAACGCTTGTCCTATTCAATTGCTAGAACCCTGCATATCCGGTGCTTACCGGCGGATCATACGCGTATATCCGCAGTCAATCTGGCAGATGCGGATATAAATTAATCAGATTTGGCGGATGGCGGATCTATCGTAGTGCGGATGCCAGGGGCAGCGGATGCGGATCGGATATGAGCAGGTCCAGATTGATATTTTTGCCGAGGTGGACCATGAACGTCTGCAACCGCTGAGTGCAAAGTGAATGAGTGCATCATCGAATGTATTGCAAGGGTAGATTACTCTCTGATCCTAGTTATGCCAATCACGCCTCCATCGTCTCGTGTGATTACTTTCAAATGGACCGAATTATAGTAGATTTTATCGGAATTGTTAAAATCATCGATTCTTTGAAAATATCCTCGTCCTGTGGCTTTGATAATATAAATTCTAAAGTACGTCGTAGCACAAAGCTGACATCTGCACCTTTTCTCACCAGAATATTCCAACAATCGCTGGAGACGGGGGAGGTACCTGATGATTGGAAATTCGGCAAGGTCATCCCGGTTCACAAAGGTGGCGCTAAAACATCCCCTCTCAACTATAGGCCAATTTCCTAAGTTGCATATCTTCTAAAATTCTGGAGCATATCATCGCCAAACATCTTCATACCTTCCTAGATTCAAACAACTTTTTCTGCAGCTCTCAACATAATTTTTGCAAGCCCCTATCCTGTGAGACCCAACTTGCCGGCCTTACTAACGACCTCTTTCAGAACATGGACTCCGGTTATCCTACTCACGCTGTGTTTCTCGATTTTGCCAAGGCCTTTGATAAGGTCCCACATAACCTTTTATTTTATAAATTATCTACGTTAAGCATTGACCCTCAAGTACTGGCGTGGAATATTTCTTCCTATCGATCGTTTTCAGTCTGTTTATGCTAACACACACCTTCCACTGCCATTCCTGTTACTTCTGGCGTGCCTCAAGGAACTGTTCTTGGGCCTCTCCTTTTCCTAATATACATAAATGATCTCCCACTTCACATTCTTTCCCTCTTCGTCTCTTCGCTGATGGATTGTGTTGTGTACAGAAAAGTAACAACCCCCGATGACTCCCTAACTTTACAAACGGACATTGATAAAATAGCCGACTGGTGCGTTACGTGGCAGATGACTTTTAACATTGATAAATGTAAATGCATGTGTTTCTACCGTTCTCCATCTTGGCCTCCAGCCGAACGTTACTCTCCATGGTACGGCCCTTACTTATACTAATGAGTATAAGTATCTAGGTGTTCACGTTACTTTGGATCTCTCCTGGCATACTCATATTAATACTATCATAGCATCGGCTAACTCGCAGTTTAAGATATTTACGCCGCAAAGTTCAAGTCTGTCTCTCCTGTCCTTAAACGTCTTCTCTATACTACCATTGTCCGCCCCAAATTAGAATATGCATCTTCGATTTCGAGTCCTCATCAAATAATTTCAGAAAACAAAATTGAGTCTCTTCAGAATTGCGCCGTTCGTTTCATCCTGTCTGATTACTCATGTTTCTCCAGTGTGTCTGCCTATGAAAGCCCAGCTTGACATCCCCAATCTTTCTGTTCGTCGTAACATTTCCGGTCTATGTCTTCTGCACAAGATTTATTACCACCCAAACCTATACATCACTCCCCGCTTCACCCGCCTACTTATATATCTCCGAGGTTTGATCATCCCTGCAAGATAGCCCGGCCCTAATGCAACCTCAACGGCCTACCTTTATTCTGCCCTCTCCGGACGCCATTGTGAGCTGGAACGACCTCGCGGAGAATATCGTCACCATCAGCGACGGCGCCCTGTTTCGGAGCGTTATAAATAATCGTGTTACTAACCCCCACTCCCCCTGTAATGTCATCTGGCCTTGAGGGTATTCGAAATAAATAAATAAATAAATAAAAAGAGCGGTCATCGGGAAAAAATTGTTCGTTACACCAAGAAAGATCCCATTCTCTACCAAAGATCGTTTAAGCCAGATCTATAGGGTGTCCCAAGTCACCAGGTTTGATCTAAAATGGACCATAAAATCGACGTTTGCACGTAACAGTCTAAAATTTCCATCAAAGGTGCATTTTATAAGCCACTTTTTATTCTGAAATTAGAAAGGAGCTCCCTTTGTTCAAAAAATAGGGCCAAGAAACTTTTCAGGCTCAACGGGGGCGGCGACGCAGACGACCAAGTCGAGTTGCGGGGCGCGCTTGGCGCTCCGCAACCAGCGAAAAAGCAGACGACACGCAGGCGAAATCCGTTGGCAGCAAAAGCGTCGTCGTTATGCAAACGCGTTTTTCTTTTCCCTTCAAGTTTTTTTTATTGTTCAACTTTTTTTCCCAAAAGTACATTGCAAAAAGATTATGTTCATTTGATCACGTGGTCGCGAGCAGTCTCGTTAAAGGCGCGGTGCAACGATTTTATGATTAAAATAATTTGCATCTTGTCATATTTACGTTGTTTATCGTGTCCCGGAGGACAGAAAAAACACCTTCTTCATTAAAAATGTCACGATTCCGATGCATAATCGCAAAGCAAAGGTCGAGCTTTTCCCCCACCTGCAGCCCCAAGTGGCAGCCGAAGGAACTACGGCGAAAAGATTACGGGACCTCGCTCGGCTTTAAGCTGCAGCATAACGCCCGCTAATGTCAGCGGAGAGAGGGAGTGGAAGCGTCCTCCGAGATAGCACACGGGAAGCTACACGGCACTCCGAATGACGTCACTGGGAGTGCGACTAGGTGTGACCCTGAAGGCTGGGAGTGAGCTGAGGGGTGCCCGAAATGCCAATATTTATCTTTTTTTTACGCAGCAACTAGGACACGCATGCGAAATCGGTTTTCTGTTCTTTACTTCAGAAGTGTCAGAGGGCAACCTCCACAAATCTTTGACCGACGTCCGGAAATCGTTGCACCCCCATTTAAGGAGGTAGCGCGCCATATATCAATACCAGCTCCAAATCTGCCCTGCTACACGACTGGTCGTCTGCGTCGCAGCCCGCCGTTGACCCTGGTAAGTTTTTTGGCCCTATTTTTTTACACAAAGAAAGCTACGCTTTGTAATGGTTTAGAAAATGATAAATATATGAAAGCGCCATTTTACGTTTCCAATAAGAGCGACCATGCTTTAAAAATTAGAGAAATTCTTTTAAATGAGCTGTGCAAAACATTCATTGCTTTGCTTAAATAATTGTGGAGTTGGTGTTTCGACCTTTCTGAAGAAAAGAACAAAAAACCGCTTTTACTGCATGTCCTAGTTTTTATTTAAAAATGGTCAACGATTGAGACTTTCGGCACCTCTTAACTCCTTCACCATCTTCCGTGTCACGTGCGCTGTGACGTCAATGGGGGCCACGCGATGTTCCGGTGAGGCTCTCTCTCGCAGGGTTGGGCAGTATCGCGATACAAATGTATCGCGATAGTATTTCAGAAATACATTTGGTATCTGTATTTCTGTATCGCGATACATTTTTTTCACCAGTATCTGTATTCCTGTATCGAAATACATTTTGGACGTTTCTTTGTATCGCGATACAATCAGGGTGAAATGTATTTCTGTTACATTTCTCAAAAATACCTCCCCCCCCCCCAAAAAAAAAAAACAATCCGAGCGCTATTTTATTTTTTATTTTTTGCTTCTTGAGGTGGCCATTAAGATTAAGGAGATGCTGGGGCATTGTTAGCATGCTGACCAAGGTTCCTTCCGATTCTCCATACTATTTTTCTATGCGCCCTCTTCTCTCTTCTGAGAAGTGCTGCGTGGTCGGGGACTTGAACCAGGTGGCGTGCCAGGAGTGGAGCCAGAGCATCTTGTGCCGCAGGTCCTTAGGTAGGGGCTTCTTGAGTCATTGTTTGCTGCAATCCAATGCCCGCTGCTAACTGTCTCTCCTGCCTTAGCGTACACAGTACACTCAGTCGGCAAAGCTGAGTCACAGTCCGTTGCAGCACGAGCCTGCGTGATGGTTAACTTGAAATAGTAATGACTCACGCAGTGAAGTTCAACACATATTCGAACGCGTCTGCGGCTGCGCCCGTAATCTTGCACGGCTCAAGGGTACGTCATCAGCCGACGTGAACGTGACCCGCTGCTCTGGTGATCCGAAACCCAGGAAGGAGGCCAGACGTGGCCTCGCTGTGCCGACCTAGACTTCGTACACCTGCCACTCGTCTCGAGCACGCTGTTTCTCGGAGAGCTGCTGCACGGCTGTGCCGGCAATATCAGGTCGCAATCCACGAGGTCTCTGTTTGGATAATGCTAGGCGTAATTTGAGGACTGCAATCCACGCGTCGGTGGCAAAGGGTCGGCAGGAATCTCCTTCCAGGGTTTCCTCGGGAATTTAAATTAGAGGGGAGGGTGTGTCTAAATTTTTAGGGGGAGGGAGGGGTATTGGAAGGGGGATGGGGCATTGAGAATAGAGGAGTCGTTGCGAATTAAGGGGGTGCCTTCAGAAAAACAAGGGGGAAGGATTTCCTGTGTGTAGGGAAATCACTGTCTCCTTCAACGTGCCTGTTGACAATGCAGCAACTACCGCTGTCAATCGCAGCACACTTTGTGTTGTCGTTTGTTGTTTTTTCGTGAACGTTTAATCTTATAAATATTGTTTTAATTTGTGCTAGAAGTCATATCTTGCTAGGTTTTGAATGTCCCCCACCCCACTCTATTTAAACGTTCGTTTAAACGTTTTTTTTTCTATTTTTATAGCCATACAATTATTTTTAGGTGGTAAACAATTTTTTTTCCAGCCATTATTTCCTTAAGCATTGCGCACACTAGGCGATACCATCCCGTTTCTAGACTAAAGCGTGAAACATGTGAGATAAACCCACGTTGTATCTCACCGCCAAGCCCATAACAACCGCCGTCGACGCCATTTCGTTCACACTGGTTTCATAGTTAAAATGCCAGTCACCTACAAAATTTGATTAAATCTAAATTTGTTTAGACTGAGCGGTACTTGAAGATAGCACCGCTTGTCACACAAGGCAGCTTGATGTTCATTTCAAAAAATATCAACTGCGGTGGGCCACCTACCTCTACACTACGTAGATTGTGAGTGTTGCCCTGACTTTGATAACGTAACCATCATCGGAAGGGGCGGGAATCTGATGGCCAGAGAGATTCTGAAAGCTTACGCCATCAAAAAAAGAAGAGGAGGACCGATGCGTCAACCAAACATCACTCCATTTACATGGGAAGCGAGGTTTCCTTCCTTGTCACGTGTTGATTGATAGTGACCGTGTGGTCTGTTTTTGTTTTCTTACCGGTGTTAGTGTTTTGTGCCATTTTTAGTAAATGTTTCAGTTGAGAGTCAGCGCTTGTACTGTAGTCTTCTTTATTCTGTATTCTCGTCTTTTGCGTGCTCTGTTACAATTTTCGAAGAGAAAATATATTCATGCAGTCGTCGACGGTAATGCAATTGAACGCAAAGATGCAAGCAAGCTGGACAAGAATGACGAAAATAATCCCTGGAGAAGAGAAACAAGGGGGACAAAGGACAAACACAAATCACCAAATACAGCTAGGTGACTGGTGCGCAACCGAAAAATCCACCTGGTCCTGATATCGAACCAGGGACCTCTCCATTTCCAGTGGACCGCTATACCAACTGGACTATTGGGGAGGAGGAGCGACCGTGACGCCCTAAGGGTTAACTTTAGAACTACACGGATGGGGACAACAAATACAATGACTCAGCGCTCGGTTGACATAACCGAACGCGGCGTCAGCGTTCGGCTGGAGTTCGTGTTCTCCGGCGAGGGGGAGGAAGGGGGCTCTTTGTTTCTACTCCGCCTGCATGAACAATGCAGCATGCAGGGTCCCAGCTCAGCACAGAAGCCGAAGCGGTCAAACTCGCATTCTCCGAGGATAGATCCGGAACTTAACGTCGCTTCGTCCATTGTTAGTATCTTTACATTAAACTGTGCCTCGCGCTCTATTGCAGAAGATGACATGGACATGCCAATAAGGTCTCTAGGCGTGATGCACAGGCCTTGCTGGTTGAGTAAACACCGTGTATGGGGACAACAAACGGGTCAGAGCGCCCCTACAGTCTGATCTCCCGCCCAATAGTAGGTTACGAAGTCAAGAAGGTAGCGGCAAATGCCCCTCAAAGGGAATCATATATCCCTCCGCCACCTCCGCATCCAATAGCGTCCCATCGTTTCCGTGACGTCGCGGCCAACGCGGGAGGAGGGTCTTGCCTTTCTGTACATATTTGCTTTATCTTTCGACTTTGACTTAGCATTGTGGAAGCCACGAGAGGGAGATTAGAGTCTTCCCCCTCCGATGCGAAACAAAGACGACTTTCGGGGATTAGCTTCCCCCTCCGATTGATACAAAGGCTGCTTTCAGGGGCTCGGTTCCCTCTCCGATGAATACAAAGGTCGCTTTCTTAAAAAGTGGGGTCGAAGACAAGTTGGCACCACTCTGTGGCCATTATCTATCCATTGAAGCGGAACAAGGAGCGTTTCCAGTGAACTCTCCTTTCGATTGCGGAGGGATTTGAAACCGGCGCACCACGCTTGTGGGAGGAGCTTCTCCTACCTTCTTAACTTGTAACCGACTATAGCCAGGAGTTAGACGTCAGTAGAGCAAACGGGTTTTATCAGCTGCCACCTGTCTAACACAAACTAGGGCGAACGGCTTGCATTTTTAAGTGTACGACGATGGTGCATTTAAATGGAAAGGTGCAAGCGAGCTGGACAAGAATTGACGATAATAAACCCTCGAGAAGGGGAACAGGAGGACAGGACAAAAAAATCTCCAGGCGGATTTTTTCTGTCGCGCACCAATCACCTAGCTGTATTTAAATATTTTGTTTGTCCTTCGTCACACTTGTTCCCTTTCTCCTTGGATTATTTTCGTCAGGCGTTCGTCATCGGGCAAAGCCGTCCTTCAGGAGATGTGCAAGCTTTCAGTAAGCGAGCACGCGACCTGTCAATGTTTCGTCTTCGAATCTTGTTTTTTTGCTCTCAATTTTGGAATCCTATAATCCGTTTCATCACAACTTGGCTATCGCTGCAGATTATATTGCCCCAGTGAGCCAGTTAGCGCTTCGTAGTGAGGCACGTAGCAACGTTGGAGTACACTATGTGCGATTGGTCACCTGCTTCGCTCCGTCGTCCTGGTTAGCTCGAAGGGCCTTACACACTAAAACATATTGCACTTTTATGTGTGCGAATTGAGCCTGCCCCAGGTCTGTAACACCCTAAGGGTGTTAGATCCCTGGAGCATGCATTTCTGAAAGATGCTGCATAGAACACCTTCAAATGAAGGGTGTTCCATGCAACAACACCATATGTGACAATTAAAATGGGTGTATTACTCGGAAAAAGGGATATTAAAGAATGAGTGCCATGGAGTGTGTGTGTCTAGAACAACGTTTTACACCCTTAAGGATGTAACATTCCTTAGAGTGGAGCGTTCACTCTTTGCCAATTTATGGTGAAAAAGAAATCTCGAACCAGTGTGTCAGAACCACACAGTGTTTGATTGTTCTGATTAAATACGCCGCGAAGGTATCCAACAAGCAACACTGGGAGTACGAAGACAGCCCGACATACTCAAGCAGCCGCAAGGGCTGCGCTTACTTGTGTACCATGTGTGTTTTTCGTCGCCCCAGTCTCGTTTATCAGCAATGATTTGCGATGCAGTTCAATCGAAGCAACCAAAGCGACCAACTTTAATCATCAGTACCGTTAATTCGCTTCATTTGTAGGACGATAACAAATAACACGTTAGATTTTGACGAACTATTGAACCACGACAGGAGCTGGCTTAAGGACAACAAACGTGGCGGGCTTACCGGAGAGCGTGGGTGCTCTGCGTCGTCCCCCTCCGGCCATCTTGCTGTTGCCGTAGATGAAGGTGAGGCAGTAGACGGCGTCCAGGTTGTCGCGCATGCTCTGCATGGCGATCGAGAACCCCTGGCTGCGCGGCATCAGATGCTGCCGGAGTGGCTGAAGGCCTGCGTCCACGCGCCGTCAGAGCTCCTGAGAGCTTTCCTCGTGGATCCCGTGGGGCGTTTCGTGTACAAGGGGTGCATAACATAAAGGGGTATGTCATGCACCCATTGTACGTGTTTCGATACAAGGGTTGCGTACAAGGGGTGCAAATGTGTCCGCTAAATGTATCAGAAAAATATGTTCACGGTATCACGTGAGTGTCTAGTCATGTGACATCATGGCGTCACGTCACGCGAAACTATTACGTCCCACGACAGTGTGACGCCACATGAGGTCCTGGTTCTTGTGCAGTGCGATTGTGTGGTCAGAATGTGCAACTTGACGTCACGTTTGGTTGTGATGTGATATCGGTACGTGGCATCAAGATGTCGCGTAACATTATGACGTTACGGTGTTACGACGACGTCACACACACACACACAGAGAGAGAGCCTGTGTCCATTCATTCGCAAGATTCCGTGAATATCCAAGTTTATCAGATATGATTAAGAGATGCCTAAACTTTTACGCGCATGGTTCTTCCTTTCAGGCAAAACCCAATTCTGTCGCATACTGTGAACTCCTCGATGTTCGCGACTGGTCGCCAATTGTCACGCGCATTTGCGATCCCTAAACACCGTCAATTTAAGCGGCCGGATCACGTAACTTGAGTCGGAATGCTTGCCAAGCAGGCGAGCTATTCGGAAATACAAAGGCGATGCGTGCAGTCAGAAACTATTCTTGTTTAAACGTACCTCGATCACGAAAATGAAAAGGAAATAAAGTGCTGTTTTTTTTCTTTCAGAGAAATTGTCAGATAATTTTTATTACTCCTCGGTTAAGCCTTTTGTATGCTTAAACACCCATATACATTGATCCTTTCAGGCCGATCGGATCTACTGTCATGTTGTTCCAGATGCTTATTTTTAAACTTCAAAAACTAAGGAACCACTTAACTACGTACCCTACTAAACTGGTCCTTCGGAAATGACCACACAACACCAATCGTTTTTTTGTTTGCTATGCGCAGTCTTTGGAGTAAACGCTTGACAGATGTTCGATGAAACACCCGGTATGGTAATCAGTGTAAATAAGGTATGCTTATCCCAACGTCTTCCTCGATAAAACCCCTCTTGTCACTAGCACCCTAAGAAAACATGGCTTTTATTAGGTTCATGCCTCTAATTTGCTGATTCCTTCTTCGGCGTTGGTATCAGCTAATACACCGCCTTTAAGATAACAGACAATAGCCATTCTAAAATAATCTCTGCATTCCAAAGGGTAACAAATGTTCTATTGTTCACTTTCTTCTTAAACGGTAGCTGAGTGGAACTTTGTTTCCTTTAAGACATTCTTGCTTTAAGATCCTCGACAGTAGTTCTTTCATAATTCGGAGCGCTTGTATAACAGCTTCTTGTATTTCCTTGTCAGGATAATGTAAACATGTTGAAACTATGAACACAAAGTCAGGGCACATACGAGCTGGTGGAGATTACTAGAAAGCTCAACCGTGAGAAAAGATACGGTGTCAGTACGGCCTGTAGCACGGATTATAGGTTGAGTGTTGAATCGTTTAACCCTGTTTAAGTCAGTCGGTACTCGGTGCTCTGTATATCTGTGTATTGATCATATCGTCATACACAGAACATGCGTGAGGAATTATGAGGTTTCGGGGCGCTTTGGTATTGGCGCTATGATTAATCATCTCTAACGTGACGTCATGCTGTCAAATAAGCTTCCGTCACGTGACGTAGTCTGTGTCAGTGAACCTTCTGTGTCCTTATCAGACAAAGACCTATTATACCTACACCACCCCACATGAGGTGTCAAAAGGTTTTCAGTTAGGGGCATGATTATCTAAAACTTCATCCTTCAAAGTCATGTTGCAATAATGTTAAAATTATTTTTAATGACTTTATTACTTTTTTATTTTTATCTATTTCTTCTTTTCTACTAATTTACAACTACAATTCTCATACTTCTTTATTTTTTTATTTTTTTTCGTCCTTTTTGTGTTCCGTAGAATTTCTTTCGCTTCTTTATTTTTTCTTTATTTTTTTGTTAAAACCCCAGTTGTGAGTACAGCGCTGTCCCGTCTACTTCATGTCCGTGTCTGTCCTTTGCGCTTTTTAAATCATTATTTTTCTACCTTTCGTGTCGCCGGTTTTAGTACCTTTCGTGACTCGACGTGTTTTCGCTCAAGCACTTTGAAGGTCGACTGAACGATGAGACATATAAGACTTTCCCCTTAATAAAAAAATCACATCAACCCTTCGACCACGCGGCTGCGGCCCATCATATATCATACGCGAGATTCAACGACAGCTTTTTTTCGCGACATAGCCTCAAATCGCCTATTTGGTAGCGTGCGAAATTGCGGAGCCTCCTCGACTTTGGGCTGCTTATTCAGCGAGGCGGTGGCGCATTCCCCGACTATTTAACCTTCGAGCGAAGTAAAGCGAAGCAATGGCCGCGCGGTCTGTTTGGAAGCCGAACTTAATTGCCGCCGCGACCGTCCGATGCGCCTTACAACGGTCGCGGGCGCGGGGGTGCGGTGTCGATAAAACATAAAGTGTCGACGAAAAGTCTGTCGACTTTTCGTTGGTAATAAAGGCGTGATGAAGCATATGCGAAACGATGTACCGTAAGTACGGGTTTCCACGGTGCGTATGATTGATTGAAGACGAACGCACAATTGCCGGTGAATCGGGGGCTCAGTGTGTAAAGAGAAATCGCGTGACATATTAGTTGTGTCAGCACCTTGCGAGCCCGCGACTCATCACATGCTGGCAAATATGTCGCGACCCATATAGCAAATGTTAATATATATTAAACGCCTCTGACGGCGCCGTCAGAATACCGTGAGCAACAATTAATCAAGCACTTTAGATAAACATTGTGTGCAAAGAAAGTCCCGACGGTCGGGCAATAAGACGCTTTTGATGGACCCGAAGTGAAACATAAAACTTCTGACGGACCATCAGACCACCTCTGATGGCCCATCAAGAATGTCCAACAGACCATTAGGCGCCGTCAGGAACTTCTGACGGACCATCTAAACGCATCTGATGGTCCATCAGACTTTTTGACGGTCCATCAGAGTTTCTTGATGGTCCATCAGGAAGCCTGATGGTCCATCAAAGAAGTCTGATGGTCCATCAGGAAAGTCGGATGGTCCGTCAGGAACGGGCTGATGGTCCATCAGACTTGCTTGATGGTCCATCAGAGCTTTCTTCATGGTCCATCAGGAAGCCTGATGGACCATCAGAAAAGTCTGATGGACCATCAAGAAACTCTGATGGTCCATCAGGAAAGCCTGATGGTCGTTTCGATCGGGAGGTGTAAACTATAAAAGACGTCACTGAACGCACCTGCCCACTACGAGCCCTGGGCACGAGCCTCTCGCTTGAAAGTCCGTGATGGCCGCTCGTGAGTTGATGGTACTCGAACCGTTTTAATTCCAGAATCTTTGGGACCATTACTTCTAAAATTGCACGCTCTGTTGTTCCTCGTCATCGCTCAGTTGGAACGCTTCTAAGCAGGGCGTCGAAACAGGAGGACGGGGAGAAGGTGCTTCACCCCGCCCCCTCCCCCCCTAGTGGCGTCGAAAGAGGAGGCAAGGGGCAAAAAGCTGTAAGGGGGGGAGGGGGGCGCATCGATCCCGACTTGAGGCCATAGCATTTCACAGAGTTATAATAAAAATTCGTCGGGGAAGGAATATTCTCCTTTCTTCACTACCATCACCCCACCCTCTCTCTCTCTTTCTCTCCCGAACAATTTCTACGGCCCTTCCTGACTCCTATTTTATTTGTAAGCGTGTCTGTTGGTCGTACCTTTTTTCAAAAAAATGTGTCCCTTCCCCGACTTTTTTTCGCCATCCCCCGTCGCCCCTTCATCTCTCAGACATTACCGACGTCCCTACACACACGCCTGTGGGTGACCCTGGTGGCGTCGTTGACAGTGGCGGAAGATGAGCCCTAAAGCCGTGTACACCGCGCAAGGCTCCACATCACAAGTTCAATCTTCGCTTCGATTCTGAAGCGAAGATTTCGGCCTCAAATAACTTCTTCCCAAAGTTGTGAAACGTCAATTTGTCGTCACCAATAACTTCCACAAAGGATGATCTTGCGGCGAAAAAGTTCAGAGTATTTGCAGCCCGCCCAGGTACAATCTACGCAGCATTGACTCAGCATAAAAGGCTCTGCATTGACTCTCACGTGGCGTAGGGATGTAGGGACACGCGGGCACGACATCATCAGTGGAGCCGTTCAATCGGCTGGCCTCACGGTGTTGCTCGCGTGCGCTCCGATGAAGCTCGCTACGACTTTGTGCTTCACATTCTCGCTGGAATTTGAGCACCGAGTGAGTTTCGATGATTGACATCTCGTCCCGCGTGACGCCATCGCCGCGAGAGTCAAATCAGCGCGCTTTGCGAACTTCGGCCCTAACTTTGTGTTTCACGAGTTTACCGACCCAGCGAAGTGCATGTGTATGTTCCTTGTGTCTCTCGCTATGTCTTGTATATTTCTTCCTTCGTTCAGCTGGCATATCCCACAAGCATGAATAACCAACTCTGCTCAGCTTCAGGCAATCAAAACTTCTGATGTTGAAGCTGATTGAAATAACTATGTGTTTCTGACACATATGCTGCTTGACAAACATAGAAGTCTATTATTGCCTCGTTTACACTATGAGAAGCAATTTTATGTCTGTGGGCTCGATAAAAACATAGTACACAAGGGCGCGTGGTACGCGACGATTACGCACGCAGACCGTCAGAAAGTAACCCATTAAGTAGCTGCCATGTCGAAATACCAATTTTTCGTGTTAAACAAGAAATCGTCGACGGAGACGCTGTGTCACCTTATGTTGTACCGCAGCGTGAAGGGTCGTGGAAGCGCGAGCTCCTAGCGAAGGCAGCTGCCCCTGAGTGCACTAGAGCTTGTGCCGCCGAGAGATGTGCCCCATAGCAAGGAGCTCGCGCTTGCAGCTTTGTCCTGCGGTACAACACAAGGCGAAACAGAGTATGAGTAAGTGTGAAGCATGTTTGCAAATTGAATTGACTGGCATCTTGTCATGAACAAATCTGAAGAGCCAGGCTATGTCAGTTTATCCCGTATACGAAAATGCTTACGTGGGTACGCGCTAGTAGCCAGATTCGATCTGAATACGCAGGTGCATATAGGTCAGAGTGAACGATTTTCATCACTCCTTTCTACATGAGTTTTCACCTGCATCACGGTGCTTAGTGTAAAGAATGTTGGTTAGGAAAACAAGCGTTGAGATTATCAGCTCAGTATTTCTGTAAAAGGTAGATAGAAAGAGCTTATCCTAGTACTTCCGTGGCATTTTGAAAATAATATAGATTTTAGCTCAGTTGTAGTAATACGTAACTGGAACGAAGTAC
>JAZHYW010048682.1:0-10843 GCA_037355805.1 Ixodes ricinus
CTAGTGTGTTTCGTTTTTTGCACAAAAAAAAGTGGAACTATCTTTGTTTCCTCAAGTTCCGATTTTTATCCGTGTTTCGGCTGGTTTCTCTTGGCACATGTGTTTCAGCCTTTACAGCAACAAGAGGGTCCCTCGAACAGCTGATTTTCCTTGAAACTTCGGAACCCCAGCTAGAATAGATAACAAATAAACTTATGAACTGAACTGACAACGTATTTGAAAATAAAACACATTTTGACTCGTTTAATGTCCGCGGAGAAGTAATCGTTGAAGGTGCTTCGCCGCAGGCTTTTGTGTGTTTGTTTAGAGAAGCCAACTTTAAAAGTGTTTAGTACGAAATGGAGCCACATTCGACAGCTGCGGTTAGCTACCTGTATAGTATAGACCAACACGCGGCTCCGACGTCACGCCTCTGCGGTGACGCTGTTGTCGCCACGGCGTCTGCGCAGAAGCTTCACCTCACGCGAATCTGGTTTCTGCGCACGTGCAGTGCCCACACCTGGTGTGGGCAAATGCGGGCTTGTTTGTAAACAGCGTGTCGGTCTATACTAGTGTAATAAAGTATCATATAGTAAAGTACAGTACACTATAATGTACCGTAGTTTCCAGCCCCTCACCCGGTGTATAACATTAAACAAAATCGGTTGCAAAAAGGAAAAAATTCTTAGATAGCTTGGTGCATAGTCCGCGCGTGAAAAATTATCATAAACAGATCATAAAACAGAACACCTTGACAAATGCCTGCTTTATTAGCTCAAAAGAAGCTTGTATCCAGACATGTACGTAACGCGTTACAAGTAACGAGTTACTTGTACCTAGTTACTATTTTCGGTAACGAGTAACGTGTTTAGTTACTTTTTTCGAAAAGGAACGAGTAACGTATTTATTTACTTTTAAGTCCAAGTAACGAGTAACGGTATCTTGTTACTTTTGAGGAATAACGTGTACAAACACCGCTTAAACGGCCTCGTCTTGATTCAAACCTGAGCATCCGTCTATTGCGAGAACGGTAGGTTGGTAACCCCAAAAACTACTAAACAGTATGACAGTACAGCAACGTATATCGCTAAACACGTCAGTCGAACAGTTCGACTGACGTGTCCAGCGATAAACGTTGCTGTACTGAACACTACAACTGGGAATGGCCTTCACTTAGTGAACACAATAAGGTTCGTTGGTTGAACCTGGGTACGGACCGAATGTAAACACGGAAGTTGGCGAACACGGGAAGGTACAGAACCCATTACCCGCTGTCCTCAATGAAGGCGCAGTTCCCGAAGATTCACCAGCTCTTTCTGAAGCACAACACTGCCGTTCCTTCGAGCGCGTCGGTAGAACGACTCTTCAGCGCCGCCGGATACGTTTTTTAAGGAAACGGGGAATTATAACTGATAAAAACTTCGAGAGGCAGCTACTGCTTAAGTGCAACGACTACTAAAAAAAACAATAAACCATGAAACAAAAACAGTTGTGTATTTGGTCGTCAAAATAACGTGAAAAATAACTCGTTGCTTTTGAGATAACTCAACGTTCCTTTTTAGAGAATCGGTAACGAGTAACGTATTTAATTACATTTTGAGCGAGTAACGAGTAACCGTATTTAGTTACTTTTTTGGGTAATGTGTACATGTCTGCTTCTACGTAACCTAAGAAAACGTAAGAAAACGGTGCTGTGCGAACCAGCCTTAAAAGCCTTTCCAGCCTAAAATGGGGTCGTTAATTTCATATAAAAATTTTGTTGAAAGTACCATGACCTCTTAGTGGAACTGTGCATGAAATTTCATCTCGCGATTTGAAGAATGAGGCATATAAAACGCCTCTGGAAATTCCCATATTGCAGCTCAGTCGATAAACGAGCCGTCACAAAACAGAATCAGGATGCCATGTCTCCTTTGGGCTCTCCTCCTCCGCCCTCCTCGCCATCTATACACTGCTTCCTCTCCCTCCCTCCAACCTGTTGCCATCCCGTCGGTCGCGTCGATCAACGCATCTCGGGTTCATATTAACAGCGCGTTACAAACAATTACAAATCGGAGGGCACAGAGAAGGACAAACACAGCGCTGACTTAAACGTTTCTTCGACTTATTTGTAAGAAGCAAAACCATGGTACAAAGAAAACGAAAAAAAACACCCTGGAAATCTGCGTTCACCATAATCACATTGACTACTTCACTTCACCAAGTATAATATAATCCTTTGGTGTATAAGGAAACGGAGGGTGCGCTACCGCTGATACGCTTGTCATCGAGTCGCACAATCTTCTCTACCTTGATAATTTATCTAATTAGAGGGTCGTTACGTCGCGCCAATGCGGTGCATTTTGTGAACTGGGGATCACAACCCAGTCTTGGCAGTGAAGCCATAGATGGCCAGAGACAGTCTTTTTTGTGTTCTTATGATGCATTCGAAGCCGATCGTCGAGACGTCTGCCTGTTTGTCTGACAAACATCTAAGGTGTCTCAAGAGAGCGGCTCGATGTTGGTAAGGAGGGAAATCGAAGAAGGCGTGACGTCTCGATTAGTGGCTGTAGTATCTTGTCACGTCACAGGAGTCGTCGAGTGACGAAGCGAAAATGTGTGTATCAAAATGTGACCTCGAATTAATCTCCCGATGAAGTCTTAGTTATTTTGGTTTGATAATTTATCAGCGTAATAGACATTTTGCAGAATTACCCAAGCATTAAAAAAGAATGCTGGGAACGCAGGTGCACGCGCTGCACGGGGTCTCCTTATCTGTATCAAATATTCGAAGTAAACCACCAAATAAAGACGATGATGAACGCGCGTCCAAAGTGTCTTTTGTCTTCTTACTTTAGAACAGTTATTATTGCAGAAGGAAGTAAGCGCAGCGCGTGTAAACACACTCGCACGTGCTTCTGGGGCTTGGGTAATTTTTCAAAAGACTCTAGAGTCTAGACGCTTTAGACACGCGCCAGATTGAGCCGCCGTTGCCGACCTTCTCTCGTCTAACCGAAGTGCCGAGCCTTTGAAGCGGGCGTTGACAAGCCTCCACAAACGCTTATGCTGGGGAGGGGGACACAGTAGCCCCCATAGTGGCACTAACCTGTCCTGCTGTGGCAATGATGAAGGGAAGAGAACGGAATAAAAGGAAACAAAAACTGAAGGGTCGGTTATGGCGGAGCCCATGCACAGCTGCCTGAAAGCGTCTTTACGCCATTCCAATATTTACAATTCCTCAGCCCAGATTGCGATCTCCTCAGTCCAGCACGCGCACGTTCGTCGCTTCGGAAGAGAGCAAATCACGCGCCATACGCACGAACACGGAAAATGAAACCGGCCAGGAGCCCTTTTTGGAAAGGTTTATCGAAGGTACGTGAAATTGCGCGAGGCGTGAAGACCTGCCGTCGCTATTTTTAGGCTGGAAAGGCCCTTTGACGCGTGACATATTCCGCGTGACTTTCGACTCACTCAGATGATGATGATACCTGTAGACGTAGCGGGACAAGCGATGAGAGGATCTTTAGAGCACAAGGAGTACGTGATACGTGTTCCTTGCTTTCGACGAAAGCAAGTATATCTTTCGACGAAAGACGAAAGCAATACTTTTTCGATCCAAAAATACAGTGTTTTCATCTACTCACGTGTTCTCTCTCCAAGGACGAAATACTGACTTTGTACAAAATGTGAAGGTTCTTGGTATGATATTTAATGAGTATACATGAGTTGGTACGCCGAAGGACAATATACATATAGCTGGCGGACTTTCAAAAGTTGTGGGTATTATTTGTAAATCCTGTCATATACTACACCTTCGGTCTTAATCCTTATTTTTAAATCCCTCTTTTACTCTTGCTATAATTACTGCTTCCAATTGTTTGGGGTAGCACAACGGCTACAAATATGCACCACTTGCATGTTCTCCAGAAGAGAATAATCCGAATGATGTGCAATGCGGAGTTCAACGCTCACACATTACAACTTTTCAAACAGCTTCATATAGTTCGAATTACGGAGCATTACAATTATAGGCTTCTTCTAACATATCAAACCTCTGTAAGGCAAAATCAACTTGTTTTTCTATCGATCGCCAACATGAAGCGGAGGGTGCCTGCGTATGCAGGCCGTTCATGTTGACACTAGTCAACACCTCGCTCGAGAACAGGCTACAGCCTCCAGATGCTGCAGTACTCGTTGCCTAATGTTATAAATAGTAGACATAGATTTGGCGCAGATTTGATTAGTTTGAGCAGAAAGGATATTTGTTCATTGTTTCTCTACTGTTATTTGTGTCTAATTCTTGATGGGATCTCCAACGTGCAAGAAATGTTCGTGATGTATGTCAGATCTTTTTCTGTTTAATGTTGTGTGTTTTGCTCCTATATAAACCTTGTTTTACGGGTCACTAGTATGTAAAATAGCTTGTCTTGTTGCTGGTGGAGAGGAGAAACTCTGTCAAGCGACAACACTGTGCTTTATTTTTTTCTCTTCCCTCCCCCTCTCCTCTGGAGAGAAACAATAAGGGTAAGTTGAAGAAGTACCCGGGGTGGATCCAGAGAAGCCTCCGAAGAAAAAAGCCCTAGGATTAAAAAAAAATGGGGGGGATGACAGAGAGGAAACACTCGCTGCACACTTCATTGCGTGTTGGATCTTAGTTTAAACGCACGTATAAATAGTACAGAGACATATGATTGCTATATCTCCCTCTTCGAAGCGGAAATAACAGAATCTTCATTTAACTTTGTGCCCACTTCGCACGACTTAATATCATGGTTTAAGGTTTTCGGTAAATTTCGATAAACCACAAAATTATCCCCAAGTCAGTTTTATCAAAATCTGTCCTTGAATATAAAAAAAAACATATTGCGGGAAGAAAATCTTCATCTACAGTTTGATTTTGACGCAAAACACTGCCTCAAATGAACTGTCCGCGAAGCTGGTTTGTTGCTCTGGATCCCTACATCTCGTTTCTCTTCCTCGTCCGTAAGGGGATGTCTTCCGATTATTCAGGTACGCGAATGTTCCGCGGATGATGGAGAATCACATGCCCCATTTTCTTCAACATAATATCCGAGAAACCCCGTTTTTTCGTCCAACACCAAAAGATGTCACTGGGGAACGCCGAATCTGCGGGAAAAAGCATCCCCGAATTCTACGAAAAATAAACCCCGAAAGCGCGAAACCCTCCCAAACCTATGAGCTAAGCAGCACCAGCGCGTGGAGACGCGCTCGAAGCAATGAAAGCTCGAGCTACAGCTAGATAGCACTCTGGAGGTTGACCAGGCTGACTCGCAAAGAAATCGGAGTTTATCAGGACTTATGTTGAAAGAGAAAGGGCATGGGATTTCCTTACCTTCAATGGAGCATGCGCGTGAATCGCGTACCGATAAAAGAAATGAAGGCGATAAGGAGTCCGGAGGAAGAAGCAGCCTCGCGGACAGATTCAGTGTGGGCGGTGTTCCCGTTTAAAACAAAATAAAGCTGTAATACAGGTTTTCTTTCCGTGAATCTTGGATTTCAGATGTTAAAGGCAAATCAATGTTTTTTTTTATATATAAAATTAGTTTTGATGTTAATTTTCGGGGTTTTCAGTATTTACCAAAACGACGGAACCCTACTCTTGTGCGACAGAACCTGTGATCACCGGCATCGAGTTTAATTAGACAACATCTCTTTCGGATCCTTATAATAAATTTCAGATTTTGAGATTATACCACAGGAAATTTGTGCATCGGCTATTATGCGACGAAACATTCGCCAAAAAGCTCTACACCAGAATGTGAGGCCTACGAAATAAGTTGGAATATTTTATCAAATTATGCCCTGACTACACTTCTAGCCTGACTCGATTGTTGTGACATATAGCCAGGAAAACAAGCTCGAAATAAGTTAAGGGCAATATAAAAAGGCTTACCATTTTTGCTGCGGTGCATATGATGTATCCGATAGGGTCGAAACGGGCAAGCAAGACTTGGTCGGCTCAGACACCATACAGAAACAAACTCTAATTACAAATCCCGGGAATCAAATTTAGTGAGAAAATGTAAAAAACGCAGGCGAGCTGGTGAATGACATCCATAGCAACCCTGAGACGTAGGAACTATTTGTACACTGTGTAGTGGGCGAGGAGGTTGTTTGAATTGTGAAAGAGTTCTGGGACATGTTCATAAGCTAATGGTTGTTCAATAAATTTCAAGCTGTATTAGAAACTTCGTTGTCCTGTCCGTTTTTTTTTTATTGTTCCTACGTTTTAGTGTTACTATAGAAACCAAATTCAATTGTTTGTTTCCATTCAGTGTGGCCATTAAGAGTAGGCTTGACCGCCTCCGTCTAAGCCAAATATTTTTCTATGTCCCTACACGTGGACCTTAAGAAATTGGAGTGACAGCCAATAACGTTGAGATTGTTCACAATGATGCTAGCTCCTCTCTTTTTGCCTCTCTGAATGAATTCTTAGGAATGGCAACAATAGATTTTCAAAGTTGGTTATCCGTAGCCTTTCCCATTCAAAAGTGTCAATGGTAGCTCGAAGGCAGCTCGCCTGGACAGGGCGCCCGAAGGAAAGTAATGACCCTCAAAGACCAGTCACCCTGACGCCCGCGGAAGGGTGTCATTATTCTGTCGTGCTCAAATCAGCTTATTTTCGACATTCTTTCTTCTGTTCGGGGGTGGCGACGTTTAATCCCCTTAATAAGGTCGGCCAAAGCTTTCCGAGGACGACGGTAAAGCCCATTGCCAAATAAAAACAAACTCTTTTTTCTTCTTTTTTTCACGCCGTGTTGTTACGAGGATGCAGGTGCGCTTTGACGCTTGAGGCGCCCCTGCTTATTAACTGGCCAGACGCAGGAAACAACACCAATAGCATGGTTTGGACAAACATCTCAGAGGTTTGACTGTAAAGTGTTCAAATATCGAACTATGAGAGTTTGAATTTTTTGTGTCCGGATAAAAACGTTTTGAATCCATCAAAGTTTCGCGCCAGGTTCTGGTTTGCGCAGTCCGCGCAGCATCGCCAAGGGGTGTGAAGGAGGGAGGCGGATGATATATCTCGCAAAATGAACTCGCCCCCCCCCCCCCCCCCTTGGATTCGCCACTGGGCAGACATGACCGGGAGACCAAATTTCTCGCGTGGTACGGCACGGGTCCATCGTTGTCGCTGTCACACCAAACATCGGCGAATTGAAAAATGTTCATGCTGTCAACTCAGCACAACCGCACCGCTCCGACTTCAATTTACGCGACGTAGTTTCGCTTCGCTGGGGTTCTCACTGCCTACCTTTAATAACGGCGCGCCGGTCGTGCCGCACGGAGTGTAGTTACTCCCACATTTTCTGACCCATACGCGTGTTGTAAGAACGATCATTTTCTCATACATAAAAAACCAAAGTACAGCATTTTTTTTTAATTTATGCCGCCAATAGTTGTGCTACCTTAACTGCACACACTGATAAGTGTTTTATGTCATAGTTCTAAGCCTTGCGTTTTGTCTGGCAGCAAAAATTTTAGACGAAATTGTTCTCCATTTAGCACAAAATACTAAAACAAATGGAAACCATTTCTACGTTTAATATTATTGCTCACTGGTCGCACTGCTGTAAAACAATTCAAACAGTTTCTAGCATTGTTCCACGCGTTCTACCACTCGACAGATCAAGATCAAGGCAGTCCTGTTCATCTTAGTAAATAGACTATTCTGTATATTTTGCCGCATACCCTAAAGAATATATCAAACAAGCTTCTTCCATACTAAATAAAACCACTGAAAATAATGAAATTGTGACAATCACCAATTTATACCTTTTGCTTTCAGAATCACTGACATACACTAAATGTCTCTTTGAAAGTTACAAAACTGTCTGTGCTACAGGTCTGCAAGGGCGGATATTTAGAAGCCCAGCCAAGGCCGGCCCGCCCGCGGCCCGCTATTTATTTCCAACAGCCGGCCCGGAAGAGCTCACAAATTGCGAGGCATGGCAGACTGGTTGCCACTGCTACGCATGTTTACTGCGGCACCGCATAGCCAATGCAATAATCATCATTTTTCTTGTTTTTTCCTCGTTCTTATTAGTCGAACAAATCTACAGCATTAGGCAACTGGAAAAAAGAACATTTCCTTTATTGTTTTCTTTTTTTGCGACCCAACCCGCGTATTGAAAAAGGCGGAAAAATAAAAATGGCAAGCAACAGTAAACAGACAAATATTGCATGACTAGCGAATTGTTTCAGTCAGCCGGCGAGTGGCCTGTGAATGTGTACATTACATCGACTACTACACGCGAAGCTGGGATGCAGCACCCTCCCCCCCCCCCTTTTTTCTCCCGGAAAAATAATTCCTGGCTGAGCCACTGCAAAACAATGTACCAAAGTTGAAAGTGAAACCTCGCGACGGGTTGGGACAAAGAACGGGCAAAGTTATAAAATGCCCCTCACTGCAACAACCAAAAATTATAAAAATATGTATAAAAAAATACCGCCGTCTTTTCCGGTGGTCTGCGAGAAATCGTTTAGGAGAGCACTCCTGAGAGAACTACTCTGAGGGAAGCCGAACCTCTTCACCCATGTTGTGGATGCACGTATTTTTTGCACTGTTTCTATCAGGGACGCACGCACTCGTACGTATGTACAGATGTTCTACCCCTGCGAGGGTGCGTATTGTGTTGGTGCGTATGTGTACGCGCTTGATTTCGAGAGGCCACTGTACGACGGCGGCGCCACCGGCTGCGAAAATGAACGCCGCGCTGCTAGTGCTCTAGAAGAGCATTCGGTACACAAACACCGAACCGTACAAACACACACATGATTTCAGTATTTGGTTTCCCTCCAACTGGTCCCTCCCCCGACCCCCCGAACAAGCTTCCAAAAACATCACTCCTAAAGAAAAAGTAAAGCAGCAATGGCCGGCGACTTCGCTTGTTTTTGGCCCGCCTTGTAGACTTGAATGCAAGGCCCGTTGCCCGGCCCGGGTTCTTTCATGAGTGTAGCCTGAAGCCCGGCCCCGATCACGCAGGCTGGCCCGTACCGGCGCAGAACTTCCGTGTCACTCGCGTTTTGTAGATGAATCTACCCAACTTGTCTAAGAAACGGAGGATAAGAAACCTGAACTTGAAAACAAAGTTGCACTCATTCGCGGTTCTAAACGATAAACATTAAAAATAATGTGCCGTGAAATTCATGTATAGGTTCACCCAACACTCCCAGCTTTTGCTAATTTCACAGTCTCATTTTATACTGGGGATTCTCACTAGATGAAACTAAAATTGTAGCGGGTGCACCAGCGCGACATATTTTATATTCCTGTCGATATTGAGGTCAACGATCGGGGTCGGTGCAGTAATTATGGCAACCTGGAAGCTACGAAAGCGAAGAATCTGGTGAGTCGCGATCATCTCGCTCTGCAGTCAATAGAGGTCCTGCGTTAGCCAATCAGAACGCTGATGAACGGATCACGAAAGCAGCCATAGGCCATTTGCAACGCACGCAAGGAACGCGCGTCCTCCCTCTCGTGCACTTGACGTAGCAGGCGTAGGACGTGAGCGAACGCGAATGATGCCAGTTCCCATTGCTTCTGCTGGTCCTGGCGAGCCTCGGAATCTAATGGCTATCGGCCACCACATATCCGGCAATTTAACGAAAAATTTGAAATATATCTCGAAACACCCAATAACAAACTTATATTACCCGGTATATCGATGCTGCCCCGGCCACAGTACGATGCCACCGAATGCGACCACCATTACACCCTACGGGTAAGGCGTGCCTGCGCATTTTAAATAAACACGATGTGTGGCGTGCCCATTGAAGGAGGTAAAAGAAATATGTAGGTTAACAGTGTAGGTGCAAATGTTTCTTGCCCCCTTCTTGCTTTCTCTCTCTCTCTCTCTCTTTCTTTCTTTCTTTCTTTCTATCACGCTTGATTTCTTTACTTCTTTTTTTCTTTAGTTATTTGTTGTTGGAACGCCCTTGCAAAAATATTTCAGGCAATCTATAGAACTCCTATCCACAGTCTTAACGACCCTTTCAACTTCCAATCCAGTCGAGTCGTATCGGCAATTTTCAAATGATTTTTATAGACTTTCTCTCAGTCGGAGTCTATAGAGTGCAGACGATAGAAGTGCTATAGAACTTCTATTCACCACGTCTCAACAGACTCTTCGGATCCCCACATTTCTAGAATTTCCATAGACTGGGCACCAATCGATAGCGTAAGATGCAGTGCGATCGAGAAACGACATCAAAACCTAGCTCGGAACCTTCTTGCCGAGGCAGTTTCTTCTTTTTCGGACTGTGTCGAATAATTTTCGCGTCTTTGCAGTGCTTTATAGTTGGAGATACAGTATCATCGACTCCATTAGACAGCACATTTTCGTATGAAAATATTAGCGAGAAAAAAGGACTGACATACTTGTAATCATTTTATCTTCTGGGATGCTCCTCGCTCAAGTGATTGCCTATTCAAGCGTAGAACCATGGCGGTAACGCAGGCACACTAAATAGTTACTAGCGTTATGAGGCGCTCCGTGGTGTTTGTATTCTTTATATCTGCGCACGATCAACGCAAGTGGCGAGTGCATGTTTTCGTGGATGTATTGTGTAAACCTAAAATGAATGCACGGAATTTATTTATTTATTCGCTAAAAAACTAACCAACTGTTTATAGAAACGAAATAGAAACGTTTTTAGCATCTCTAACTGTTTTCTATAAAATAATTATACGATTTCTGTTCAATCTTTGTTGAAAGTCTACAAAAAAAGTGGTTAAAGCTATGTATGGTGGATAAAAAATTGAATTACATTTTCTTTCCAATTTCTGCCGTCTTCTGCTATTTTCTGTAGGAGTTCTGTAGGACGTGGATTAATAATTTTGTAGGGCGGACAGCAATACGTA
>JAZHYW010048683.1:0-22194 GCA_037355805.1 Ixodes ricinus
TTGAGTAACGAAGGATTTTGTTGAAATAAGTAAGATTTGTTTTCAGAAAAGTTTATCTTTCTACAGTTGCGTCGGCATTTTTTTTTATCTATATGTTTGGGTCGGCATTCCTGGGTGTTGCTTGCAGACACGCGGCGGGGGGGGGGGGGGGGGGGGATGCGCTCGCGGGATAGCATGAACGGGAAGTCGTCGTCCGCTTCCACGCACGAGGGGGGGGGGGGGGGGCTTCGAGCAGCCGCGGACGGGGCTCGGCAAAGACGAGTCGGACCCCGGTCGTTAACAAACGGATTGAGGTTTCAGTGGGGAGCGCCGGAACAGCGGTACTTCTGTCCGCGCTTGTGGCTTTCAAGCGGGTGTGCTTGTGTCCGGCGTATTTCGCCGCTTAGTATAGAAACTTCGCTTTTAATCTACGCAATAACTTAACTGTCTGGCGCCAACTAGGCGGCAGCGGAAGCATGTGGTGACTCTACAAGGAATTTGGGTTTGACCGTTGAAGTGTCGGAGGGGGTCACGTTGACAGCTCTCTAATCATTGGGTAAGAGTGTACCACGTGACAATGGTTAAATTTGAAGTGATTGGTCCGTCTCTGGAGGGAAAGGAGGCCCCTGCGAGTCTAGAAGAGGGCTGCCGAGAGGATTCTCGGGGATTCGGCTTTTGAGATCGGGAAGATTCGGATGTTGAGACTGGGGCTAAAAGTATGGGTTGTAATTTTTGGGAGTTTTGAATTGTAAATTATTGTTGACTTGTTGTCGTTTTGTTTAAAAATAAACGTGGCCACACTGGCCATCGTAAACCTACCAGCGTCGTAATGTGTCCAGCGGGATCGAACAACTTTTAGTTTTTTTTTCTTATTCGACTTCTCTGGGGACTTCCATCGGGCGAACACCATCATCGGTCGTCGTCACCATCACCTGACTGACACCGGCCGCGCCCCCTCCCTTCGGAAAGTTGACTCTCGGTAAAGCCCGTCTATTCGGAAGGTAGCGCTGCTGATTGATCCTCCGACAGACCTTCTCGCTCTAAAAAAAACCTCCTCCTCCTCTTCATAGTTCTTCTTTCCACTACAACTGATTGGTCGAGCGCCCGACCGGTTACGGTTCCGCCACTACTGTCCGCCATTTGTGCCCTCCCGTGTCGCTGCCTCGCATTCTCCGGCGGCGTGGATACGCATTCATACCACGTTGCCGGCCTCCCGTCTTGAACGCTCGTTTTCACAAAAAGCCGCCGGTGTCAGCGCCATGCATGACGTCCCGAGGAGAGTGGGGTGGCGAGGAGATATCGCGTCGCCGTGGTGCGGCGGGCGGAGAGGAGAGGGTGACGCGTGTTGACGTCAGCGCTTCGGGCCAATACGAGCCTCGCACAGCTGGCGCGGAGTCAGAGACGAGCAGGCGCCGCGCCGCGTTGGAATGCGGCTTCGCTCGGTTGCCGCTCCGGCGATGGATGTCGGTTCTTTCCACGAGTGATATGGCTGACTGTATCCACGAGACGACGACGGAAGAAAACCGAGGCCACGTGTCCATTAAATCCAATCCGATGAATCCCATTTTTTTTCAGTAAAGCGTATGTCGCGGGTTTTGCTTTTTGAAATGTCATTGAACTGCCTCTATGGCGTGGCGTTATTAAATCACTTGCGCGTGTTTACAAAGCGCCCATTCCACGTTTTTACATCTCGTCGTCACTTCGGCGTGTAAAGACAGAAACAAAAAAGGCAGACGCAGTGACGGCATTTGCTGTCTACTGTTTTGGAAACAAGCGAGTCGGCGACACGGAAACTACGGTGTGCTTTCTTCCGTTCGCAGCGCAAGATCACGGCTTCGCGTTCCATAACAGAGACGTGTGCGCGCTTATCGCCTTGACTCTCCTGTCTGCTGAAGAGAAAGAGTAGGACGATCTGTCTCATAGTTCAAATTTATTGTATGAATGTTTATAAAGCGGAAGATTGCATCTGATATTGAACCGAATGATCCGAGCAGACACACAGCCGAGGCCTCGACAGAACTCGCGTGCCTGCTTCAGACGTGAAGCAATGGAAAGATATACCCATAGCAGAAACGTCAAAACGTCAAGGACACCGGAAACTCACATCCTAGCGAAAACACGAAAGCTGCGAGCCGAAATCACGCAGAAAACACCGATCTAGCGAGCGTTGGCTAGCAATCACCTGTTGCGGCCCTCGGCGGAAGCGCAGCCTAGGAGGCGCTAGCGTGACGTCAAAATGGAAGAGAGGGAGAGAGGCTCGCGGAGAGGAGAGAAAGAGCGAAGAGATTCTCGAGAAAAAGAGTGCTTGGCGCTACTTTCAGTATAGAGGGGCTTTAGAGCTCTGACCGGAATGATTTGAGGATAGACGCAAAACTATCTGCTTTTATATCTAATCACTCTTCGAACGCGTTCGAACGCCGAACGCTGGGTCCGGCGTTCGCGTTCGGACAGTGAGCAAGGAAAAGGCCACCAATAATGCCAGTCAGAGCTCGGGACTCTGGCCTTCTCGCGTGCTCCGATCTCCTCATCTCCCTCAATTTCTACCCGCATAGTGAGATACAGGTTAAGAATGCGCCAGAAGCTCTTCTCCCACACCCTCATAACGGCCATCCATGCCCTGTTCCTTCGCAATGCGCAGAGTCGATCCACACTGCCGAGGCGTACGTTGCGCTGACGTTACGTAACTCGTTTTAGCTGCAGCCTTTTTCTGGCTGGTCCGCGAAAGTGATTCGATGCCGTGGCCGCAACTTGGTGGTGTTTCTTAGCCGCGTTCTTAACTTGTGTCCGAATATAATCATGACGCGCATCGCTTTGCAGCCGATGAGATTGAAACATTAATCCGATAAGAAAGTCGAGGAACGGAGCATGAAAAGAGATGCGTGCAGACAAGCTGTCACTGACTGCAGAAGCACTTACTTTCGGACTGTGGGCCTTTGAAGGTGTGTCAAAGAAACTTCTGCGTGACGTAAACTTGCTCTAGAGAAGCCACTCCGTTTTCATGGTTTTCGAATACCAGCTAAACTATAGAGTGAGGTTATGGCGCTTCCCATTCATCAGCATATCGTCCACTTACGGCCTTTTTTATTAATCAGCGTATCCTCCCTGCACAGGAGCTGTGTTAGCAGAAGGAATCGGTGGCCGAGTTGTCTAGCGCACACCAGCTCGGAGCACGTGGAGCAAAAGCTCGCGCTGCAGAACCCAGTATCCTGGAGTCAATCCCGACCGCTGCCCGTTTCGATCTGTGATGTGAATCGTACCGGCGCACGGTTCTGTATCGCTACTGCGTGGTCCACGTTAAAGACCCCGGGATGGCGACTGTACTGCACTGACTAAATTGCCCATCTACAACTGAAAGGTAAGTTGCTCGTTGAAGGCAGACTATATACTTAAAGGCTGTATAAACATGCCCACAACCAATATTTAGCTGTGTTAGCCAATGTTCCTACCCTGTAACCAATCACGGCGCCCTGTCGAACTTGAAACTGCTGCAAATCATGGTACGATTCCTCAACGATGCAGGCTACGTTGGAGATGGCCCATGAAAGGACCTAACGAACCTTCCCAGTGCTGACGAAGAATCATCGCCCCCCCATCTGATACAAATAATCGAGGGTCTTTTATATAACTATATACTATTTAACGTTCGTATTTCTGCCCGCTACAGCATGATATTATTGAATAGAGTTATTATAATGTACGCTAGAGGTTCAACTGGCGATAGTGTCTATGCGACTTCTTGGTGGCAAATTGAAGCAGACAGCAACCAGTCTACCTTTGCAGGTGCTCCTGTGAGTTCCTATGGGAAAACGCGTGTTTTAAATATAGCCCCAAAATATGAAACGAAATACATTGAACAAAAGAAAAAGAAAACAATAAAAAGAGAAAGAGAGAGATATATATAATGTGATATCCCGTCGATATAGGCCACAAAAGTGATAATTGCTATCTGCCTTCTGCGCTTTGTTAATATTTTTCTTTTTTATTGTAATTTAACGACTAGATATCTCAAAAGAAACAGGCGTGTTTCTTTGAGGCTTCATCTTTATTAGCCATCTTTATGTGCTGCGGCGTTTACGTCCCAAAGATAGCCGCGACCTCGCTGCCTCCCAAAATGGCAGAGCGTGTCTGATCCTCGGTTAACTTCTTTATTTTTATTTCATTTTTGTTTTTAGAGTTTGATTTCCGACACAAAGTTTCTGGACCGCAGTTTAAATGGGTCACTAACTGTTCCAGCGTTAGCGTTCACATTTTATTTGTATAACTGTTTCGTTGTTGGGTCCTCCAAAATACAAATCGGCTACGAACTTTGTTTGCACATGCGGCGCGATGTGGGATATGCATGTCACAAAGGTCAAAAGTACTTTCGACTCACCCAAAGTATATAAAGGTTAAAATGTTCAATAGACCGATCTCAGAGAGTGTTCGGCGCATGCGTGACGCCACCGTAACTTTAGTTCACAGCAGGCAGGCGGCAGTGCACGAGGCAGCTTGTGCCGTCCAATGCCCCGCACGCTCTGAGCTCCGACTAGGTCGTTGCTCAAAATGGTTAAGGTTCCCTGGATACATCCGCGCAGCGAGTGGTGTAGCAAACAGTCTGGCGAGATCGGTCTATTCGTAAAAACACTCTTAACTCTACAGAAGACGGAAAATCGACGGTGACTGGTGTTCATGAATTTTATTCCACAAGTATCCAATACGCCGACCAACACGAGTAGCTATACTCAACAATTTGTTTGACCCGTACTCAGAGGATTTCATTCCGCTCGTATCAATCACGTACGTATTTTTAAATTTATTTTATTTGTAACTATTTAGAACAATGGAAAGCCCGACTCCTAGCCCTGCTTTCCCGATTCCTTCTGCTCTTTTTCGCTTGTTAAGCGCTAGAAGCATACAGAATGGAACATATAGCGATGCTCGCTTCGGCATACACCGAGCGGCCAACAGTCGCTGCATGAAGCCTTTACTTGGTGAAAACACGTAAACGTACGGAGTTGACGTGCCCTTTAACGTCAAAAATGAACAGCGGATCGCCGAACGCTCTGTTCCCGCACAAATGTTGCGCTAGTGGTCCGGACCAGATGTCAAAGTGTCAGAAGTAATCGTTATCCGTAATCAAAATTGATAAGCATTTTTTTAATTTTTAGTTGAAAGATAATGACCTACAAAATCCTAAAATACGTGAAGATGAATGACGTCAGCTATCGAAAACGGGCCTCATTACCTCCATTGTCAGTTTATAACTTTTGAATAAGATAACGATTTGTCCCGAAACTTTGGTTTTCGGTTCGGACAGCCAAATCGCGCTATATTTCTCCAGAGACTGAGCGTTCGGCGATGCGCAGTTTATTGCAACTAATATTTTTTGGTGGCACGCTGTAGTTAGCGACCAAGTTCGCGTCTTAGGTGTTTTGACGAAATAATTTCTATTTTAGTTTGACATTTCAAGGAAAAGAACCAAAGTATGCAGTTTTTTTCACTTGGATCGAATAAACCACATTCGTGACACGCGTGTTTTTATTTGTTTATTCGGAGTGACTTTTAGGGGCGGTGCAGAAAGAGCGTGGGAACTTTACTAGCTGAGCATGAAGCGCCAAACAGTGGAGAGTACGTAAACGAGTGACTCCATTCGCATCGAGAGGCTGCAGACGAACATGTTGATCCTCCGCAACGTTAAAACTGGATCAATGCTCCGAGCTTTCAGCACAATAGCGAAAGTCGTCCCTGGTTACGTTACACAACTGCTCCGTTTATTTTTATTTGTTTAATACCTCTTTATGCTCCACTCACAAAAAAAGAAAAAAAAAGAGAGAGAGGGGGGGGCTTTGGCAATTATATTTAGGCTTCTACCTTTTTTGCGGTTTCCACTTCTCTTGAGGTTCGGGCAAGCCAGCGGGCACGGAGAGAGTAACTAAATATCAGTGGTCACATTTTAACTAGGACGACGCGGAAACCTCCTCCACCTACGGGGGCGACCCGCGGTGCCGAAAGCGCGCGAAATGTGAAGTCTTTGGTCCTTGGCATACTACTAATCAGAGCCGCTAAAAGCTCTTTTTAGTCGAAATACAAAATATAAGTGGCGCGAACCGTTTCAATTATTTATAAAAGTAGTTTTTCTTCAGTATTTTAGATCGGAAAAGAAACAAATGCAGTTTATAAAGTACGGAAACAAGAAATGACCCGTCGACATACCCGCCACCAAGCGGTGGAAAGGGCGGCGCATACTAGAAAGGGGTAGTGGGATCAGGCACCGACGAGCGGAGAGCGTAGAAAGGTCCCGGATGTTCGCGGCGGCGTTGCGGTCGTATGGACTCGAGGATCCGGCCGGTTCCGAGCGTTCCGAAGGCCTTCGGCGAGAAGGTTTGGCTTGCGCGGTTTGGCCGTTTGGCGGTATGGGCAGCGTGAAGTGGCTCCCGTTCTGAACTGATCTTTACCCCGTGTTTGCTGTCGCTTGTGGCCAATGAAGTGTCATGCCGAATTAGTGTTTAATCGCGCAGCAAATGCAATGCGAACCGCCCTGGCTGCCCGCTTCATACAACCTATCCAGAACATGCTTTAGTGGCGCCCTCTCGAGCCGTCGACACGGAGTGCGGCAGCCGTGAGCGCTCGCTGAGCTCACTACCCTCCTCTAGTTCACGGCCACTCAAGCGACCAAGGACGTCATGAAGGAGGTTATTTTTTGCTTGTTTTTGTAATTTTAATTTGCTTATAACTCTTAAAATAAAGCGAAAACTCGAGAAAAGAAAAGTTTCATCGAGTTCTCTACGTTCAGTGCGCTCAGGTTTGGTGCAAATTAAAAACCAGTAAAAAAGTCCTTGCAGGGCCCCTTTAAAACTTTAACAAACTTTTTTTTTTGATTTGCTGCAGCTTTGCATATTAGCTCACGAGGAACCCGCACGGATTGAGAAATAGCTAGAAAAACACAATAGTGATATTAACAGGAGACTGGTGTCTCTTTCTGCCCTCAAGTCTCGGGTTAATTTCGCTATGGTAAATTTCCACCAGCTCCCTTGTACACTGCGGGTTTAATAGGAAAAAAGACAGCAGATCACATTGAAGGTGGAATAAAGCGCAATCTGAATACTCAATCTCTTTAACAATATGTCAAACTTGTTTTTTGTAAAGGTCACTTCTTGCCTATCGCTTACCTGTTTAAAAGAAAATATTGACTACATCATTTTTCTGAAAACGTTCCAATCTGTCTCTCTTATTAATCTATCCATCACTGGAAAATGTAAAGTGATTCCGAATTCGCGTGGTAAGACTAGCAAGGTGAATAATGAACGATTAGTTATCCTTCAGGCCTTGGGTGTACATACTCGATCAGACCGGGTCGCAAATTCCTGAGCATCAAAACACGTCAATCATTCCTGCACCTTGCTTTAACGTCCGTCATATTTCCGGGTTAATGCCAAGGTTGTGCAGCTGCATCGACGAAAACAATTAGGCTCTCAGCAGCCGATGGCAAACACTGATCTCGAATAAAAATATAAAAGCTACCACCAATTTAACCACGAGTTTCTTGCGTTTAACCACCCGAGAAACTCGTAGATTAAATTGGTGAGTATTTTATTTTTTTATGTTGATGAACATATCCGGGCATCCTAAAGTTGTAAAATTGGATGACGTGGATTTTTTACTCATACTAAACGTCAAAAGTATACTTTTTATTAATATGTCCCTCGCAAAAAAATAAATAAAAACAGTTTGGGGATGCCGGAGTTAACAGGACCAATACAGTAACTATTATTGAAGTCTCGTTATAGGTGTACCACCCGAGACCCGAGGGGCATTTGATATACTAAAGTACTGCTTAATGGAAGGAGTAGGTTCTTATAAGGACCTCTCTGCATCACTCAGTGGGTGCGTGCTGAAGATGGGATTGCGAATTCTATCTATGGATCCACTTTGGGTGCCAGATGATGTGGGGTTCAGAGCACCGAATTTCGATGATGGCCAGTGTCCGTACTTCCGCTCACTTCGTTCTTTTCGCACAGAAGCGCAAGTCCGTCATTTAATCGAGCGATTCCGACACCCCTATAAGCTCATCTACTTGAGCAATTGTAACGCAGAGTAGAAATGTCACTCTAATCTCACGTTCATATTGCGTTACGTAACCATGCGAACGGATCTGTTGTCGCCGGAGCACCAAAAGCAATTTCTTGCTGCATATAAAATAAAATAAATAAATCTACTTAAGCGTTACCGCCTTTTCCACTTACTATAGTCATTGACAAATGAATAATTAATGTTCAATTCATGATGATCATGCTTCTGGCTTCGTGATTCGTTTTTTGAATGTATTACTGTCTAATAGTGCAATCTAACTGACAGCGAATTGTCAGTAATTATAAATGATAACAATTAAAAAAATGTGTGTGTGTGTGTTTGGGGGGGGGGGGGGTTGAGGACCAGGTGAAAACAAATAGAAATCCGATGAATTTCCAAGCATTATTGGCAGTTGTTTTGTTTTTGCAAGATAAATAGTGCGAGTACAACAGGTCAGCTCGATAGCTCTGATAACTGTTTCGTAGATATTAACCGCGCGATAAAGTGTAGCGCGAGCGTTTCAATTCTCTACAAATAAATACGAGGATGAACTTACAATTAAGCGGCAGAAGCCGAGCACGAATCGCCAGGCCAAAATCAAATCAAGCGATTTTTATCACAGCTCGTTCGATTCCTATCTTATAGCACGGCGCTTTTTGGTCCACTGGGTGTGTGTACTACTTGGACAGCAAAGTGTGCGCGCACATTGCGTACTCTTCGTGCGCCGCTCCACTTTGTATGACGACGCTCAGAATTGAGTCATTTAAATTGAGGGGTGTTCCGCTGGCGTGATCGATAGAAGGATGCAGGGAATCGTGCTGATTGAGTGATCAAGTTTGTCAGTAAATTGTCCACTTGACTGAGATGATTATAGCCTTTGCGGTCATTTGGAGATGGAAATCGTTCGTGATACAATTTTAAGTATAACGAATCCTTCTGATAATTTGTGAAGTTCGACATTTCAGGAAGAGGTGAAAGGGAGGGGGTTGGGTAAAGAAAAGTACGGTAAGGGGAAGGGTTTATTCTACGCACCGCGACACTGTCAGTGCGAGCACGACATCAGCGATCTTTTGCATTTGGCTCGAACGGAGCATTGACGGTTAGCAATATTTATTGCTTAAGTTAGTGCTCCGAATAAGGGTCTTGTGCCTCTAGCAGTTTTCATGGTAGCTGCTTGATTCCAAAAACAACAAAACAACGACTGGCGAGTGCTTTTTTTCTTAACGGTGGCGCGATAAGGGCTTCATGCTTTGTATTTGCATTATCATATACTTCACCTTATATTTCTGTCCCCAGTGCCCGGACATTGGTGGTGTGAATGAAGTCTTTCTTTTCTCTCTCTCTCTCTCTCTTTTTCATATTTTCACATTTGTTTTTGGGTAGCCTGTCTCTAAATTAGACCCATTTTTCACCCGAATATATTGATACAAATAAATTATTGAGATAATAGACGTAACCAGGGTTTCAGTACTAGGATGTTTTACTGACTTTTCAATATGACTCGTATTATCGTGTACAGGATATATTGCATGTTTTCTTAATCTAATACAGATTCTTAGAGCTGTGAAATCTACACAAATGCGGCCTGTAAAAGCGCGTAAAAACATGGCCAGGCGGCAATCTTGTTCGAGAGAGAATGCAACTAAAAGATGGCTAATTAACTAAAAGTCACTAATTATTTTTTTATTATACGTATGAGGGCAGACGTTTATATTGAAGAAATGGAGTCAATCAATGTTGAAGGCCATCCCGGTTTTTACAAATCCCGAATCAAGCACGCAATTGTCAAATCTTGTTCTGGAAATATTTCGATACCTAAACCAAACGCGCGATGCCCGCCAGGAGGACAACACTCGTTTGACGCCGGAGGGTCACGTGTTAATGACGAAATTTGCGTCACTTTTGCGTCACAGCGCACCGGAGCTGATTGCGGTCGGTGCTCCGTGGCTGACCAACACCACCGAGACAGAGGTCCTCCAGAAGGCCACCGTCTCTCTCTATGAAACGCTCATCAGAGTCGGCTGGCGCTAACTCGGCTATTCGGCCCGAGCCAGACCTTCGACGCGCTGATTGGACACGACACCCAGCCGAACACTGACACAGCACCCCGTGCCCAATCTCACGCCTCGATCGATCTGACTCTGATGACGGTGCGGAGGCCTTCTGCTTATCTAGGTGGTGATGGGCTGGCGAACTAAAGCGATAAGCAACCTTAGCGGTCGCGACAAGTCACTTTGCTTGGCCGCGCAATATCACTAAGATATATCTATCTGCCTATCTATATATTTTTACTAATTTGAACGGCGATGAGCACTATTTGAGTCGCGGACGGTAAAGCGGCTTATTGCTTAAATTTTCCAACCCACGGAACACCGACTGTAATCAGCTCTGGCGCGCTGCGACGCAAAAGTGGCGCAAATTTCGTCATTAACACGTGACTCTCCGGCGTCGAACGAGGGTTGTCCTTCCGGCGGGCATCACGCGTTTGGTTTCGGTACAGACAGATTTACAGAAGAAATTTGACACTGAATAACTCAATCTGCGTGCTAAAAATAAAAAAAGAAGAAATCATTTGGTTGGTTTTTAACATTGATTGCCCCAATTTCAACAATATAAACATGTGTTCTAAATCGTATAATTAAAAATTAGTTAGTTAATTCTTTTATTAATTAGTCATTTATGAGTTGCATTATTTCTTGGACATAACGTCCGCCTGGCCGTATAACTCACTCGCGCAGATCCCATTTGTGTTGCTTCGACGGCTTCTCTCTAAAAAAATCCGTATTCAATAAAAAAACACTTTATATATAACAGTAGAGGCGATTAGATTGTTATACGATAATTCAAGTATTAATTAGGTAAAAAGTATTGCGGTTTATAGTGTGACAGGTTAAGAGTGCAGTGGAAGCTCCTCCAACCCCTTTACTTTGTGGGAAGGTGTAGGAGGAGCTTCCCCAAAAGTGGAATAAGTGGAGGAGCTTCCCATGAACGAGAAGCACGTGCTGATCTCAGTAATAGTAACTTTTATAAAGCAAATGCCTAAAAAAATTGCATCTCGCACGCGCGTTCATCAACGCTGTATTTTGGTTATTTGCTTTGCAGCTTTTGTACGGGGAAGGCGTGCGCGCGTGGCGGGTGGAACATAATTTACCTGCGAGGTAAATTATGCAGTAGTGACTACGCGACTGCACATGGGTACGATGTAGTTCTATCAAAACCGGCCATGCGAGTGGAAGTTGAACTCAGGCCCTTCTATTTTACAGGTCGTGCATTGCCGACGTATGGAGCTTCCAAAGATCCTTTCGAAAGAACGATCAGTGTGCGGTAAAGAAAAACCAGGCGCGAAAACGCTAAACAGCAACCCCGCCGTAAAGAAAAACATCGCATCTCGCTCTCTCTCTCTCTCTGCACTCTCTATTTATATATATACATATTAAAGGGAGTGCTGAACCAAAAATTAAATTTTCAGGATTTCGTTCGGAAATGGTCAACGCATGACGGTGTAATAACCGTAATTCATAATCGCACGTTTGTATTTTTCGAACGATTGGCTATATTTTTCGTTCCAAACGGTGCACTCGAGCGAGCGCTCTGAAGAAAGCGAACGGAGGGCGCGATGCGTCATGGGATATCCGGCGCAAACAAAAACAGAAAGAAAAGTCTCCCCGCATTCGTGACGTAGCAAGGCTGGCGGGATTATGAGCTTTGCCCTTGGTGGCGTTGTCAGCTTGTTGCTTGGTGGTGTCAATAAGCGTCAGCGCGTTACAACCGAGCCGTTCGAAGTGCCGTGGGGTGACGGCGCGTGGCTGGCCCATGAAGCCACGTAGCTTCCACAGCACTGTCAGCTTAGGAGCTGAACGGGGTGGGGAAAGCAACTTTTGTCCGAGTTTTGAGCGACTGGCTAATCTTCTAGGGGAGAATGGCTGCATCCCGCTGCACAAACGAGGGTCCGAGAAGAGAGAGTCCACCCTTTCCGTCTTCTTGGACTGTTTGGTTCAATTCGCGATTTGTGAGTTGAGGAGGAAAGCTAAGAAGGAAAATGTTGAAATGCCAAAGAGCGGCGCTGCGCAGAGGAATCTGCTACGTCACGACTACGTAGCAGATTCCCCAACGTTGACTAGAACTACCTCCCAAATAGGCTCCGCATGCATCCACCAGGTGCACATTGGAAGATCGTTTATTTAGCTTTAAAATTAGTTTTCTTGTGCTTTCAACGGAAGACTGGTGTTTTTGAGGTTGGAGTGCAACATGCAACACATTCAAGCTAGAAAATGAGCGCTGAAATTTCATTTCTATCTTTAACCTCCGTTAATCAGCAAAAGCGCAAAAAGAAAAAGAAAAAAAAGGTGGCTGCCAGGATCGGACAGGGACCTTGCGCGTATGAGGCGCACATGATGACGCCGCTACTCACGGAAACCGGGGTTGAGAAGTGTTAAACGAGGCTGATTTTGATTGCATTGTTCCTTCTGACATTCGCATTTGTGCTGTTGGCTTACTTTCGTGGGTGTCTAGCGTATAACTAAAACGACTGAAAGTAATCTTAATCGTGCGGATAACGTCGGAGTGCGCAAAATGTATTTATAGACGTCGGACATATGTCCATTCGCCGACAATCCAGCACCATCTTGGTATACCAAAATACGCTCATACCCACTAATGAAAAAAAAAATAATATATATATATATATATATGTATATTTTGTGTTGGTAGGATACAGTCATTTATTAAGGTATATCAAGGGTGCTGGATTGTCGGCGCATGAGACATACATACGACGTCTGCAAATACATTTTGCGTAATTATCGCGTTATACGGGAATTAAGATTACTTTCAGTCGTTTTACTATATTGTGACACCACAGCAAGCACACAGCACAAATGCGAGATGTCAGAAAGAACAAAACATTCAAAATCATAGCTTTTCGAGTCGTACCGCAGCCCCAGTTTCCGTGGTGTGGCGGTTATCACGTGCGCCTCACACGCGCAAGGTCCCCGGTTCGATCCCGGCGGAAACAATTGTTTTTTATTCTGTTTTTTTTTTTTAGCTTTTGCTGATTAACGAGGTTTTGCCTTTTCGGGTTTTTATTTTTGTCAACGATTATTTTAACGTCCGCTAAGTTGTATCTTGTTTCGATGGTTGTGTCCACATTGCCCTCTGTGGGTCCTCGTATAGGGTTGCCCTTCCTCTTTTATGCTCCTAGTTTAAGGATTAAAAGCTCCCAAAGTGTTTAATGGGTTTTGCCCATTTTTCTGTTGAGGCCATCCGGCTTAACCTTGATTTTTTTTTGTGTGCTTCTCCATTTAAAAACTAAAACAACTTCAAGAAAAAAACTTTTTTTTGGTAGAGCGAGTTTAAAATAAATAAAACAAAATTCTTTTGTTTTAGAAAATGATGTCACGGACATGAAATTAAATTAAACCCGAAGATAAAGAGACACTTATCGCCCTGTTTTGTATTTCCACGTGTTTTGTTCGGCTTGGGTTTGGTGCCCATCTGTCTCTTTTCATCTTCCTTTCGAACCATCGCTTCTCGCCACCCTTTCTTTCTACGCCAAGCCTGTTATCTCTTATTGCCGTTGGCCGGTCATCACGTGTAAACTAGAACGTTCTCGCGTGTTCCGGGCATGCGCTCATAATCCTGGAATGTACCATGACTGCGTATAAATAGAGCCAGGTCGCACACGGATGCATTCGATTCGCCGACCGCCAACAGCGCTTGTCAGCGCTGCTGCTTCCTTCGAGTTACTTTCTGTGGGCACAAGTTCGCTCGATAAACATGGAGTCATAGAGTAAACGTAAAGAGTGGCCACTGAAGTCCCTAGCGCGGCACAGCTGTTAAAATTCACAACACCTGCCAGGCGGCGCAGTGGTGTTGTACCATTAACACGCACCATATTTGTGCCTATTAGGAAATAGTTTTGCTTGGATTTACATATGTATAAAACTATTAGTAGCTTCGAACGTTTAAAAGAAAATATTACAACGACTGCGACTGGGGTTTCGGCAAGACGCACGACTTGGCAGCCGCAATAACGTCAGCCAAGGTGGCGGGGTGCGAATGCGGCGTGTTGTTTCTGTCATCGTGTGGAGTTCCCGACGTTCTATCTTCGTGGCGAAGGTGAGATGGTTAAAGCGCAACCACGTCGAGAGTGTTTCGAGCGTCAGCTTGAGCGTCAGTTGCGTCACAAAAAGGCACTTTTTTTCTTTTTTCTTTTTTGTTTCCCATAAATTCGAGCGAACTGACGCCACAAACACGAACGTGTTGTCTTGAACGACGCTTTCACTTCGCGAGCGCGCGTGCATTACAGGTACGTTTGAACACTCGAAACGTCGAGCCCGCTCTTGGAGCTCCTCCTTTGCTCGGCTTACGGTGAAATGGAGTGCACATATTTCTACGAACGCATGCAGAACAATTTTCTTTGTTATGGTTGTCTTCGTGGTCAGTGAACCTTGTGCATTACTAAATTCTCTCGCTACGCTTTCCCCTTCTTTCCTCTGTTGAATGAAGCGGTTTTAATTTACATATTTCGTATTGTGCATCTGCTCGGGAATTTAGAATTCATAAGTGCATTCACGCAATCGATTCCTACCTGAATTCAAAATTTAGTTAGCCATGGCAGACCATGTGGCGCAAACTACGGCATAGTTCGAACGGAATCAATTATATTAGTTATCCACCCATTCAGATAGCCATCTATGTCTCTGTCCGTGTAGTGAACGGAAGCGCCTAAAAAACGAAACCGAGACCGACTTCACAACAGCCACTTGGTGCGCTGACAGTCAAATGAGCTGCTGGGGCCTACAGGAGTGACCACTCTTTACGTCAGTCATATTACTCTATGCAACAAACAGTTTCTTCATTGAGTCGTCTTACCGTCACTTCGCGCGCGCCATCACCTCCGCGTGTCAATGTTAAAGGGGCATAAAATGATTTTTAAGCTTTTTCCAAATGAAGACCCCAATCAATCATCAATGTTCATAGAACCCGGTGCAGACATCTGTTTTCGTTTTATTGCCTACTGTTTTGCACACACACACAAAAAGAAAAGTAAAGAAGAAATCTAACGTCTGCCTTCTTTTTTCGACTCCGGCCGAACTCGGCCAGCAACATTTGAAATCTCGTGGCCGTGACGTAAAGTGTACGTACCTTTCTGCCGGAAACGGTAGTTCTCCCAGCTGAGTGAGGGAGCCTGCGTCAGCCAAGCATTGAAACGACGTTTTTCTGTCGACGTTTTGACGCTGGGGTGTCAAAACGACGTCACCTGCTGAGGTTTCCATGAACACCGATTGCTTCGTATAGAACTCATTGGTCCGCGACGCTTGTGAGAAGAACGCCACGGCTATGGCTACGTCACGCAGTTGAGTGAAGTGTAGCTTAACAGGTTTCGGTATAGTGAAAGTACGGGCCTTGTTCCGCACGCGGGATGCCCACGCGGCAAAACAAGAACTCGCCCGACGAAGGCTGTAGCATTTCGGCGCCGTAACCGGCACCGGGGGAGTGGCGATTGCTCAGCACAAAATGGTAGGTTCACATATCAGCCGCGAACACAAAACCACTAAAAACGAAGTAATATAAATTCCTAATAATTCATTCCTCTTGGTAGGTGCACCTGCAAACGCTGCACTGTGATGGCCACCACCCGGGAGAGTGTCCTCCTGCTTTCATTGATGCTGCGGCTTATGCAACCGGATATTGAATTCATTTCTATTTCATTTCAGCCCGGGTTATTCATCGACAATTTCATCGTTTGCGAGCGCAATTTGAGTGACGCACTTCTCGTATCCAACACGGAAGCTAAATTCAACTGTCGGACGTGTTTGGAAAAAAAGGGGAAAAAAGACGCCTCTGTGGATGTTGCGGTTACTTTGCTAGGTGGCGCAAGCTACCGCACATTACAGAAAGTTTCGTCACAACTCATTTATTAATCCACCCGTTCATACATTCAGCGTCGTTGCGAGCGTTCAAGGGAGAGAGTGTAAGATATAATCCGCTTTTATTTGCCAAAAATTTCGTGCCAAAAATTAGGATTTAGTTTTCCTTATCTCGCGTGCTAGTAGTTTGTTACAAGAACAATGCAGTCCTCTTCAGTATCACATAGGAAGACCACGCGTCGAATATTACGACCAAATTCTGTCCAAATGTTTCTTTAACGGTGCGGCACACAGCCGACGCTACGAGCTAATCGGGACCAGTCAAGGAGCATCAAAAGCGCAAGTCTGTCACTTGGCCTTTCTTTTTATGATTGGTTCAGCGACGACAGAACACGTACAGAAACATGACGAACCCCATGATGGTGCCCTTTTGACGCTGTCTGATTAGTCCCACCAGCTCGTAGCGTCCGCTGCGCCTGGGCCTAAGCTGAAACGAAGCTGTAGTTTTTTCTTTGATCCCATAAACGACATGCAGTCAGTAAAATTCTGTCTAAAATCGTGTCGTGGTTCCTTTAAGTCCGATCGCAGCCAGCGATCCGATTCGATGTTTGTTGTTGTTGTTGAGTGTTGTTACACACGGAAGAGGGGATGCCTGCACGTAATGTTAGCCTCCTTGGCAGGGGCAAGACGCACACAGGCTGAGAAAGATGGTGGGAAGAGAAGAGAAGAGGGTTGGGGTGATTTGGTCACCAATCTCTGGATGAGTAGGGTCGAATCGGGCGGCTATTTTCTTGAGGGAAAGGGGAACACCGCAAAACTGTCGTCTGGCATGGAAATCACAAATTAGTCGACGACAGTAGAAACGAGAAGGCGTGGCTGGTTTAGGTGGCGGGCCGGTGCTAGAGGCGCGTTAAAGTCCAGTGGCTTGGAGGGTACTCAAGAAGAGATTTATTAACAAGTTCTCTTCGTCGACCTCCGTTTGGAAAAAGGATTTCGTTCATTTGAGTCACAGTTGTGCTGGCACTTAGGATGGTGGTAAAAAGGACCGTCGAGCTTGATCGTAGTGAGAACAATTTAGAAGGACGTGACCGAGGTTCTGTGGGACATTGCATCTGGCAGAGTTGGGTGTACTAGACCTGGAGACCTTGTGAAGTGTTGTTGATGTGTAGGCGCAGTTTGCACGAAGGCGATGGAGAAGCGTGAATCTAATCTGGCTGGTTTTGACCGGAAGCAGCGATGGAGGAGGATTCCGGTGATTCTGCATTTTAATCCACGAATGGCTTAGCGGGCGATAGCGAACGCACAAAGACGACGAGTACCGTGACTATGCACTTTGGCTCTGCTTGATTGGCTCCATTGCCTTACAGCGCTGCCCAGTATAGTCGTTTAACTTCCTATGTCGTAACGTGACGTAACACAAAACGCCAAGACCAGTCGAGTAAGTTTAACCCCGTTACGTAAGCGACTGGAAGCTGCCAAACAATATATTGTAACGAAGAGCGAAGTGGGGCTCGACCGCACAGGCCTGCGCGCATATAGTGTCGGCTCTCGCGCTCGACGTCTGATTCGAGCGCAGCTTCTTGGTAACTCCGAAATTCCTTACACTGCATTTCATCCAGAGTCTCGACAACATGTTGGCACCGTGGCGTATTGGGGTATCTTCGTTCTGTATTCGAGTCGTTTCGGGGAGGGGAGCAACGAAATGGCAAATACAGTGCAAAGTCTACTATGTTATTAGACGCAGCATGCGCGACAGAAGTGATACCAAGCATAGGAAGGTTCTGCAAACGCTTTTTTCACTTCCGCGTATACAGCGTCCCACCACGTTGGCGCACAGCGTCTCCACCACTCTCTTTATTAGCTTGCATGCAGACGCTCGGTTGTACGCGTCTTGTTTGGTGTCAGAGAAACGCACACGCGTGTTAATTCGGCTCCGTCGACTACAGAACTCAGCAAGTATGACCGATCGCAGGTTCGTCTTAAGTCTAAATAAAGACCGGTATGCCTAGGAATCGAGTGCTAGCCAGTGCTCTTTATGTTCCCACCTACTCTGGTTGGAGCAGTCGATCACGACGTATACAATAACTCGAGCTAGCTGAAAAATGCTGCCTCCGCGCGTATAGTAGGAAGACATACGGCGTTCGTTGCATCAATATGGTGGCGTCCGACGAAATTTCTAGCCGCAAGTACGTCGAGTGAAAACGCCCTTCAATGATCGGATTCCATCTTTAGTTAAAATCCATCGCAGAGGTGAGAAAGGAGCGGTTTGCGGCAAACGTAGTGATTCGAGAAGGGTCCGCCTATTGTCGACAACTACCGCAATTTTAAGTCGGGCTAAGTGCGTACACTGTACACGGGGCTCCACCACCCGATATTGTCCTCAGCGGTCCAAGAGCCGCAGTGGTACCGCAAAGCCCTTCTTAGCACTATGGTTTATTCAAACCGTATAAAGCCGCAGTCCCAATGCCCGTATACATCGTACACAAGACACGGTGTTTCTCTGCAGACGCGATCACGGAAATATCCGCGGACACGCCTCAGAAATGTCTGCAGGCGGCTTTTGTATGACAAACGTGACAGGACCACCATGCGAGAAACACGCCTGTCTTTTGTTTGATCTATTAGCAGTGTGGTCCGGTCATTGGGTCGACCAGAGCGCACTCGCTGCAAGCGGGTTAAAACGGTAGCCATGTTTGGCTGGACATTTCTTGGGCCTGATCAGGGTGACACTGTTATAGTAACACGTGCACTTAGAACGTCCGCGGTCCTTATCCAAGTTGGGGTGCCCGATGAGAGCAAAGCGTCCGCTCGAGTCGACTTTCAAATCCCATGTGCCATTAAGCGAAGGGTGGAAATCGGGGTATACATCCCTTGCATGGCCACTGTCCCGGATGAATATATATAGTCGTCTCATTTGCACGCTTGCCGTAATTACGCCGGGACGTGCTTTGCCCCTTTTTGACTCGCTGTAAATCCCGTTCACTTCAAGATCGAGGCCCGTCCTCGGATCCATCTTATTTTCCGAGTTGTCCTTAGTTTTTCTTTTGTATTCTTTCGCTTTTTCTTCGCCTTGCCTATTTGATGCTTAATCGGCAACTCGCTTCTCTGCACTCGCTTCTCTAAATACACAGTGCGACCCGCGAGGAGGCGAGGCGGAGTTCCTGCTCCCAGAGTCCGCCGCGTTCGACCTTGCACATCCTCTAAAGGCCGGCCGCTCGGGCTCTTTTATGACCGCTCGCTCATACTCCAATTCCTTACGATGGACCGCAAGACGGCGCCACGAGCCATCCAAGCCAATCCACTGACGTGTGAGCGTCACGTTACTTCCGGGAGAAATACAAAATGACGCGCGGAGCGTGTAGTCACGTGATAACTTGGCAGCGTTGGATTGGCGTGGATGGATCGTGGCGTCCGCTGCTGTCCATCGTAAGCTGAAACGGGGCACGGAATACTTCCCTACCCTTCTTTCGCTCGCGTTACGGGTAGATTTTGCTGCTATGGTTGCCGTGGTCCTTGTCTGTTACCGACATTTTGTTTGTTTTCTTCGTCTTCTCTACCGGCCCTGCTAAGGTGTTGCGCCGTTCCTCTGGCGGCCACGCTCCGTTTCGCCCTCCACGATGGAACGCACGTAACGACCCATCGGAGCCAATCAAACGCGGAGCCAGCGTCACATGATGACTTTCCAGTGGGCCGCAGCGACGCGCGAGGTACGACGTCACGTGTTATGCTTACGGTGTTAGGTTGGCCGAGATGGAATCCGTAGTGTCTACCGCGGCCCATCGTAAACTGAAGCGAAGCGTGTAGAAGCGCGTTCCTGCACGCTTCAAGCGGCAGCTGATGATGATGATGACAACTCAACCGAAGTTGAGTGCTATTTTTTGTTTTCAGGAAAACGGACTGTTTTTGCTGGCAGGATGCCTGCATGTCTTGCCCGGCGTCCCTTTGATGCGATACGAAACCGTTTATGCAAATGCTGACGGCTATCGCTGGGGCCGATTCCCCTTCGGGCTGGCCGGCGGTTGGGTTCTCGGGCGTGCGCTTACTTTATTTTCAGGAGGTGCGATTTGTGGAACCAGGCGAAGGAAAGCAGACGGAGCGTGGGCGGGTTAAGTGAGATACACGGACGGTCTCGTGGTTCCGGATTGGACGACAGCCGCCGAAGAATGCGAGGAGCGTTTATAGAGGGCGAATTTCAAGCGCATCGTTTGAGATGAAACGACGGACCCCGTACAGATACAAAAAGAACACATTGAAGACGGGCGCGAATGTTTCAATTTCTTTCTTTGAGCATATACGTTTTATTATAGCATTAATTCATCGAAAATGACGCCACAAATATTTTTGTTGGATTGGAAATGTTTTCGATACCACAAAAACACCTATTCTTGTGTCTCCAAATCTGATTTATATATATAATATATATATATATATATATATATATATATATATATATATAAAGAACGCCGTGATTTACGGCGAACCTCGAACTTCGGTCCATCTTCGTAAGCCTATGCTGAACGGGTGACATCTTAAGTAAAATAATAATGAAGAGGTGTAGCATATCGTGTTTTTGTAGAACAACGCTAGTATCACGAGCTCGCACTGCCATCTCAAAGCCCGCTTTGAAGCGCCTGTTCCGAAAGGTGTCCGGCCTGCGAAAACAGATCGTTCTATAACTTCCCGTACTTTTCTCCAAGATTACTACAAAATAATAAAGGCGTATTTTGTCCGTCCTTATATCCGTCTTTCCTCTCCCTTTGTCTCTCCTCCTCCTCCTCATTTGAAACAGGGCACGAAGCGAACGCTTGCAAAGTAGCTGTACAGCCGATTCGATCAACATGGGGACAGGTCCTTCCGTGGGCACTCAAGAGATGCGTGTCCCTTCCAGACGCCGCAGAGATATATCTGCTGGACTGATGCTCCTGATGCACCACGAGTCATGTTAACCAGGAAAGCCAGGAAACCAGATGCATCTCGGGCGAGTCTCCGGCGTGACCGGATCTGGGGGCAGTTTGGGAACGGATCTCTTCTCTGTCGGCCCGCCACGTCTTATCCGACATCGGCGACGTGTCGCTCCAGGAATCTAGTCTCGCCATTCGCTTTAACGACGGACAACACCTTTGACACTGGATGCCTTCCTATACGTGGCGCTTTTTTTCTGTCTCCTTTTTTGGTCCTTGTGGGTTGAAATAAAGACGCCGCTTGTGACAGCGGCGCGACTTTTTTCTTCTTTTTTTTTCTTCGTTTTGATCGTTCTCATCGATATTTTTTTTCTTTGTCCGATAGACGTACACTGCGACTATTTTGTTCGTCTCCTCGATCTGCGCCCCTTTTAAGCGTGCACTCTAGCTGGTCGGCTTCCCCGTTTTCCGGATTCGAGCCGCGGGGAGAAGTGTGCACACGGGAAGCTGGCCGGTCGTCGAAATGCTAGACGCGTTTTCCTGCGTTCCGCTGTATAGAAAAGGGGAAACTAAAAACAAGAATCGCAGAAGAAGAGCAGTAAGAAGTTATCGAGCTTGCTTTTTGCCTCGGGATTGACTTCGATTGGACAGCTTTATCTTCCTCACGCCGACTGCTCGCGGTTCCTTGGTTTCCGATCTACCTCCCCGAAGTCCTCAGGGGTGGGCCGCCGACTTAGAGGGCTGAATCGAGGCTTCCTGATCGGGAGCACAGGTACTCCACCCTCTGTCCTCTCTATCGATGCGGCTTCTGGAGCTCGGTTCGAAAGCTCTTTGGTGATCATCCACTGAACCGGCAAAGGCGTCTGTTTTACTCTCCATAATATGGAGTATTGGCGACTCCAGCGAAATCGATGCCGCGTATATAGCGGCAACGCCGAGACGCTCAAGAAAGGAGGTCGTTTTGACCAGGCCTGGGCAGAGATACTCAGAAAAGTATTCCGGGATAGAAATACTGAGATATATTAACAAAGTATTCTGGAATAGAAATGCTGAGATTCCTTTTTCATTTCTTCCATTTCTTTTTGCTGTATGGGGATATTTCGGAGATACTCTGCAAAAAGAGGGAAAATGTATCCGAGAATACAGACAATGAAATACAGATACTGAAATACAGATATTGAAATAATTTTATCTCTCGAATGACGTCATGTTCCGTAAAAATATTTAAGAATGCACTATAAGTTACGCAATGACCCATAAAACACGAGTCCGAAATGTGGTGCAAGAAACGAACAAACCTGAATTTTCAAGCTAAAAAAATCTCTCTTTATTCATGAAAGGTTCTCGCAAACAGGGAAAATAAAATTAATTGTACTTGAGTAGGAGAAGCTTCT
>JAZHYW010048684.1:0-34349 GCA_037355805.1 Ixodes ricinus
ATGTGGATCCATAGATTGGAGTTCGCAGTCCCAGCTTCCGCCGCACACCCACTGAGAAGTGATGCAGAGAGGTCCTTCAGTAAGAACCTACCTTCGATGGGTAGTGTCTGTGCATATCGATCGCTCTGCGGCTTCTCGCGTGGCTGCACCTGTTGCGAGACTTCAATAGCAGTTATTGTATTGGTCCTGTTAGCTCCAGTATCCCCAAACTGTTTTTTTTTTGTGTTTTTCTTCTTTTTTATTTTTTGAGCGGACTTATTTAGAGAAAGTATACGTTTGACGTTTTACTATGAGTAAAAATCACGTCATTCGATTTCTTGCAACTTTAGGATGCTCGGATATGTTCATCAGCATAAAAATAAGTAAGCACCACCAATTTAACCACGGGTTCACTACGGGCGGTTAAGCCCAAACTCGTGGTTGCATTGGTGTGCTTTTTATTTTTATTCGAGATCAACGTTTACCATCAGCTGCAGAGCCTAATTGTTTTCGTCGATGCAACTGCACAGGCACTTGGCGTTGACCCGGAATATGACGGACGTTGAAGCAAGGTTGCAGGAATGATTGACATGTTTTGATGCTCAGGAATTTGCGGCCCGGTCTGATCCGGTATGTGCACCCAGGCCTGAAAGGGATAACTAATCGTTGCATTAGTCACCTTGCTGATCTTACTACGCAAATTCAAAATCACTTTACATTTTCCAGTGATGGATAGATTAATAAGAGAGACAGATTGGGTCGTTTTTCAGAAAAATGATGCAGCCAATATTTTCTTTTAAACAGGGTAAACAATATGCAATAAATGATGCTTACAAAAAGAAGTTTGGCATATTGTCGAGAGACTGAGGTATTCAGATTTCGCTTTATTTCACCTGTCAATGGGATCTGCTGTCTTTTTCTTTATTAAACACGCAGTACACAAGGAAAGCTGGTGAAGTTTACCATAGCAGAGAACAAGGCTCGAGACTTCAGGGCGAAAAAAGACACCGGTCTCCCTGTTAAAGCTATCACTAGTTATTGATTTTTTCTTGCTATTTCTCAATCCCCCTACGGAGTTGCTCGTGAAAAGCGTGATGCGCAAAGCTGCCGCAAATAAAAATAAAGTTTGTTAAAGTTTTAAAGGGGCCGTGCAAGGACACCTTTTTACTGGTTTTTTTAATTTGCGCCAAACCTGAGCGCACTGAACGTGAGAAACTCGCTGAAACTTTTCTTTTCTCAAGGTTTTCGCTTTATTTTTAGAGTTATAGGCAAATTAAAATTACAAAAACAAGCAAAAAATAACCCCACTCCTTCATGACGTCCTTGGTCGCTTGAGTGGCCGTGAACTAGAGGAGGGGTAGTGAGCTCAGCGAGCGCTCACGGCTGCCGCACTCCGTGTCGACGGCTCGAGAGGGCGCCACTAAAGCATGTTCTGGATAGGTTGTATGAAGCGGGCAGCCAGGGCGGCTCGCATTGCATTTGCTGCGCGATTAAACACTAATTCGGCATGACACTTCATTGGCCACAAACGACAGCAAACACGAGGTAAAGATCAGTTCAGAACGGGAGCCACTTCGCGCTGCCATACCGCCAAACGGCCAAACCGCAAGCCAAACCTTCTCGCCGAAGGCCACCGGAACGCTCGGAACCGGCCAAATCCTCGAGTCCATACGACCGCAACGCCGCCGCGAACATCCGGGACCTTTCTACGCTCTCCGCTCGTCGGTGCCTGATCCCACTACCCCTTTCTAGTATGCGCCGCCCTTTCCACACGCTTGGTGGCGGGTATGTCGACGGGTCATTTCTTGTTTCCGTACTTTATAAACTGCATTTGTTTCTTTTCCGATCTAAAATACTGAAGAAAAACTACTTAAATAAATAGTTGGAACGGTTCGCGCCACTTGTATTTTGTATTTCAACTAAAAAAAAAGCTTTTAGCGGCTCTGATTAGTAGTAAGCCAAAGGACCAAAGACGTTCACATTTCGCGCGCTTTCGGCACCGCGGGTCGCCCCCGTAGGTGGAGGAGGTTTTCGCGTCGTCCTAGTTAAAATGTGACGCACTGATATTTAGCTACTCTCTCCGTGCCCGCTGGCTTGCTCCGAACCTCAAGAGAAGTGGAAACCGCAAAAAAGGTAGAAGCCCAAATATAATTGCAAACCCCCCCCTCTCTCTTTTTTTTTTTTTTTTTGTGAGTGGAGCATAAAGAGGTGTTTAAACAAAAATAAACGGAGCAGTTGTGTAACGTAACCAGGGATGACTTTCGCTATTGTGCTGAAAGCTCGGAGCATTGATCCAGTTTTAACGTTGCGGAGGATCAATATGTTCGTCTGCAGCCTCTCGATGCGAATGGAGTCAGTCGTTTACGTACTCTCCACTGTTTGGCGCTTCATGCTGAGCTAGTAAAGTTGCCACGCTCTTTCTGCACCGCCGCTATAAAAGTCACTCCGAATAAACAAATAAAAACACGCGTGTCACGAATGTAGTTCATTCGATCCAAGTGAAAAAAACTGCATACTTTGGTTCTTTTCCTTGAAATGTCAAACTAAAATAGAAATTATTTCGTCAAAACACCTAAGACGCGAACTCGGTCGCTAACTACAGCGTGCCACCAAAAAAATATTAGTTGCAATACACTGCGCATCGCCGAACGCTCAGTCTCTGGAGAAACATAGCGCGATTTGGCTGGTCGAACCGAAAACCAAAGTTTTGGGACAAATCGTTATCTTATTCAAAAGTTATAAACTGACAATGGAGGTAATGAGGCCCGTTTTTCGATAGCTGACGTCATTCATCTTCACGTATTTTAGGATTTTGTAGGTCCTTATCTTTCAACTAAAAATTAAAAGAATGCTTATCAATTTTGATTATGGATAACGATTACTTCTGACACTTTGACATCTGGTCCGGACCACTAGCGCAACATTTGTGGAGGAACAGAGCGTTCGGCGATCCGCTGTTCATTTTTGACGTGAAAGGGCACGTCAACTCCGTACGTTTACGTGTTTTCACCAAGTAAAGGCTTCATGCAGTGACTGTTGGCCGCTCGGTGTATGCCGAAGCGAGCATCGCTATGTTCCATTCTGTATGCTTTTAGCGCTTAACAAGCGAAAAAGAGCAGAAGGAATCGGGAAAGCAGGGCTAGGAGTCGGGCTTTCCATTGTTCTAAATAGTTACAAATAAAATAAATTTAAAAATACGTACGTGATTGATACGAGAGGATGAAATCCTCTGAGTACGGGTCAAACAAATTGTTGAGTATAGCTACTCGTGTTGGTCGGCGTATTGGATACTTGTGGAATAAAATTCATGGACACCAGTCACCGTCGATTTTCCGTCTTCTGTAGAGTTAAGAGTGTTTTTACGAATAGACCGATCTCGTCAGACTGTTTGCTACACCATCGCTGCGCGGATGTTTCCAGGGAACCTTAACCATTTGGAGCAACGACCTAGTCGGAGCTCAGAGCGTGCGGGCATCGGACGGCACAAGTTGCCTCGTGCACTGCCGCCTGCCTGCTGTGAACTAAAGTTACGGTGCCGTCACGCATGCGCCGAACACTCTCTGAGATCGGTCTATTGAACATTTTAACCTTTATGTAATTTGGGTGAGTCGAAAGTACTTTTGACCTTTGTGACATGCATATCCCACATCGCGCCGCATGGCAAACAAAGTTCGTAGCCGATTTGTATTTTGGAGGACCCAACAACGAAACAGTTCTACAAATAAAATGTGAACGCTAACGCCGGAACAGTTAGTGACCCATTTAAACTGCGGTCCAGAAACTTTGTGTCGGAAATCAAACTCTAAAAACAAAAATAAAATAAAAAAACAAAAAAGTTAACCGAGGATCAGACACGCTCTGCCATTTTGGGAGGCAGCGAGGTCGCGGCTATCTTTGGGACGTAAACGCCGCAGCACATAAAGATGGCTAATAAAGATGAAGCCTCAAAGAAACACGCCTGTTTCTTTTGAGATATCTAGTCGTAAAATTACAATAAAAAATAAAAATATTAACAAAGCGCAGAAGGCAGATAGCAATTATCACTTTTGTGGCCTATATCTACGGGATATCACATTATCTCTCTCTCTCTTTCTCTTTTACTGTTTTCTTACAGCTATATGTGCAAACGCGCGTTTTCCCATAGGAACTCACAGGAGCACCTGCAAAGGTAGACCGGTTGCTGTCTGCTTCAATTTGCCTCCCGGAAGTCGCATAGACACTAGCGTCAGTTGAACCTCTAGCGTACATGAGTAACAACTCTATTCAATAATGTCATGCTGTAGCGGGCATAAATACGAACGTTAAATAATATATAGTTATATAAAAGACCCTCGATTATTTGTATCAGATGTGGGGCGATGATTCTCCGTCAGCGCTGGGAAGGTTCGTTAGGTCCTTTCATGGGCCATCTCCAACGTAGCCTGCATCGTTGAGGAATCGTACCATGATTTGCAGCAGTTTCAAGTCCGACAGGGCGCCGTGATTGGTTACAGGGTAGGAACATTGGCGAACACAGCTAAATATTGGCTGTGGGCATGTTTATACAGCCTTTAAGTATATAGTCTGCCTTCAACGAGCTACTTACCTTTCAGTTGTAGATGGGCAATTTAGTCAGTGCAGTACAATCGCCATCCTGGGGTCATTAACGTGGACCACGCAGTAGCGATACAGAACCGTGCGCCGGTACGATTCACATCAAGATCGAGAACGGGCAGTGGTCGGGATTGACTCCAGGATACTGGCTTCTGCAGCGCGAGCTTTGCTCCACGTGCTCCGAGCTGGTGTGCGCTAGACAACTCGGCCACCCGATTCCTTCTGCTAACGCAGCTCCTGTGCAGGGAGGATACGCTGATTAATAAAAAAGGCCGTAAGTGGACGATATGCTGATGAATGGGAAGCGCCATAACCTCACTCTAGTTTAGCTTCGGTATTCGAAAACCATGAAACGGAGTGGCTTCTTTAGAGCAAGTTTACGTCTTGTAGAAGTTTCTTTGACACACCTTCAAAGGTCCACAGTCCGAAGTAAGTGCTTCTGCAGTCAGTGACAGCTTGTCTGCCACGCATCTCTTTTCATGCTCCGTTCTTCGACTTTCTTATCGGATTAATGTTTCAATCTCATCGGCTGCAAAGCGATGCGCGTCATGATTATATTCGGACACAAGTTAAGAACGCTGACTAAGAAACACCACCAAGTTGCGGCCACGGCATCGAATTACTCTCGCGGACCAGCCAGAAAGAGCTGCAGCTAAAACGAGTTACGTAACGTCAGCGCAACGTACGCCTCGGTAGTGTGGATCGACTCTGCGCATCGCGGAGCGAGGAACAGTGTACGGCCGTTATGAGGGTGTGGGAGAAGAGCTTGTGGCGCATTCTTAACCTCACTATGCGGGTAGAAATTGAGGAAATGAGGAGATCGGAGCAGGCGAGAAGGCCAGAGTCCCAAGCTCTGACTGGCATTATCGGTGGCCTTTTCCGTTTGCTCACTGTTCGAACGCGTTCAAAGAGTGCAGCAGATATAAAGGTAGCTGTTTTGCGTCTATCCTCAAATCATTCCGGTCAGAGCTCTAAAGCCCCTTTATACTGAAAGTAGCGCCAAGCCCTCTTTCTCTCGAGAATCTCTTGCTCTTTCCTCCTCTCCGCGTGTCTCTCTCTCTCTCTTCCATTTCGATGCTAGCGCCTCCTAAACTGCGCTTCCGCCGGGCGCCGCAACAGGGGATTGCTGGCCAACGCTCGCTAGATCGGTGTTTTCGGCGTGATTTCGGCTTGCAGCTTTCGCGTTTTCGCTAGGATGTGAGCTTGCCGGTGTCCCTGACGTTTTGCTACTGGGTATATCTTTCCCTTGCTTCACGTCTGGAGCAGGCACGCGAGTTCTGTCGAGGCTTCGGCTATGTGTCTGTTCGGATCATTCGGTTCGAGATCAGATGCAATCTTCCGCTTAATAAACATTCATACAATAAAATTCAACTCTGAGACCGATCGTCCTACCCTTTCTCTTTGGCAGACAGGAAAGCGAAGGCGATAAACGCGCACGCGTTTCTGTTATGGAATGCGAAGCCGCGATCTTACGCTGCGAACGGAAGAAAGCACACCGTAGTTTCTGTGTCACCCACTCGCTTGTTTCAAAACAGTAGACAGCAAATGCCGTCACTGTGTCTGCCTTTTTGTTTCTGTCTTTACACGCCGAAGTGACGACGAGACGTAAAAACGTGAATGGGGACTTTGTAAACACGCGCAAGTGATTTAATAACGCCACGTCATAGAGGCAGTTCAATAACATTTCAAAAAGCAAAACCGCGACATGCGCTTTACTGAGAAAGAAATGGGATTCATCGGATTGAATTCAGTGGATACGTGGCCTCGGTTTTCTTCCGTCGTCGCTCTTGGATATAGTCAGCCATATCACTCGTGGAAAGAACCACATCCATCGCCGGAGAGGCAACTGAGCTGGGGCGCATTCCAAAGCGGCGCGGCGCCTGCTCGTCTCTGACTCCGCGCCAGCTGTGCGAGGCTCGTGTAGACCTTTTCTCCTGTACTCTCGTCACCAGTCACCTGATAAGCGCATATCCGGTATGGGCGACGAAAAACATAATAAAACATTTCAACATGCCCAAATAGTAAAAAAGGGGAAGCAAAAACGAAAATGGGGTAACGGTTACGCTTATATCCTAAATGTATTCTATTGGCGTAGCGACGGAAAAACAATGTTTTCGCCCATACTGGAAGTGACGACAATTCAAGATGGCGGCACCCTTGAAAAACAAGTCTATTGCGCGAGGCGCTGACGTCAGCGCCGTCACCCTCTCCTCTCTGCCCGCCGCACCACGGCTGCGCGATATCTCCTCGCCACCCCACCTCGCGTGACGTCGTGAATGGCGCTGACAACCGGACGACGATCTGACACCACCGGCGGATTTTCGTGAAAACGAGCGTTCTAAGACGGGCGGCCGGCAACGTGGTATGAACGCGTATCCACGCCGCCGAGAATGCGAGGCAGCGAGACGAGGAGGGCACAAATGGCGGACAGAAGTGGCGAACCGCAACCGGACGGACGCTGAACCAATCAGTGGTAGTGAAAGGGGAACTATGAAGAGGAGGGAGGTTTTTTGAGAGCGAGAACGGTGTGTCGGAGGATCAATCAGTAGCGCTACCTTCCGAATAGACGAGCTTTTTCCGAGCAAGGATCTCTGCGTCCCCGCGCGCCTTCGTTCCCTCCTCTCTCTCCGTTTCTACCCGTATGGTTGATCTTAACAGCCGCATCCGTGCTTAGAGTAAAAATGTAGCTCTGTATTTCAAAGGAAGGCATGTAATCAATGACAGTATGAGAACGAGTGGGCGTCTCCTTCGATTGCCCGGCATCCGGCACGCGCTCGTTACCCTCTAGCGTGCTTTGGCTGCGCGCCCACGTTCGAGGCTCACGAGACGCCGAAGCATTATCAAAGTTAGGAAGCTCGCGCTGGAGGCGGGAGCAGCTGAAGTACCTCCCCGTCGTTCTCATTCTTTCAGAGTAACTATGCGGTAAGAAACTGGGGGAGATGAGGAGATGATAGCGCGCGGGCACGTCAGAGCGCCGAGCTGTGATTGGAAGGATTTGGGGGTAGACGCAAAGGCTGGCGGCCTTTGTCTCTACTCATTATCTCCCTCCAGTCGGAGAAAACAAGGGCGCGTCGTCTGCTCCTCGCGGGTTATCCCACGTTTGAGCGCCGGACGCCGGCATTCGGCGTTCGAACGCGTTCGGACAGGGGTTAGAGACGAAGGACGTGGCCGTCTACCCGCTATTGTATTTGTAATACAAATAAAATAGTGGGTAGACGGCCACGTCCTGTGTCTCTAACCCACTGTCCTTCCAATCAGAGCTCTCTGCTCTGACGTCCCCTGGTGCTCTCATCTCCTCCTCTCCCTGAGTTTCACACTGGCATTTGAATCGGAACCGCGAAGCGGATCCGCTCGTTTACATCATGAAACGCCCGTGAAATAGACCTATTGCTGACGTTACCCGTCTATCGAGGGGAATCTAGGGAGTTAGGTCTTTGCTCCGTGCGTGCTGGCGTCTGCGGCAGTAAATGTTCCAAACCAAAAGATTAAAACAAATGGCATGTTGCACGCGCGTTTGTCAACGCCTTATTTTCGTTGTTTACTTTGAATCTTCTTCTATACGGGGAGGACGAGTGTGTGTGGCGAGTAGACCTACATTCCCAGCATTCTTCTTGATACTTAGGTAATTTAGCGATAGGCCTATTGTACTGGATCTTTAAGCAACCGCCTTCGCAACCGCTTTCCAAATGCGGTTCAACCGCCAGTGTGAATACGGCGTAAAACAAGCTGGCGGAATAATTCAAGCAACATGCTAACAGCAAAATAAAAAAAACATCTTTTTTTAACGAAGTTAATGTGTCTTTTTGTGTTTTTATGTTAAAATTTTGTTATTGTTAGTGTTGTTGTTGTTGTTTTGGTAGTGGTGGTGGTGGTGCTTTTGTTGTTGCTGGTGGTGGTGGTCTTGTTGTCGTCGTCGTCGCTGTTGTTGTTTTCTTTCTTTGGTCTTTAAATATTTGTGTAAACGCGCGCGAGTTATTTCTTCTTTTTTTCTTCGGTTTTGGGAAGACGTTAGCGAGGAATGGTGCGCACGGAGCGCGGACCAGCGATCGCCCGCGGCTTGGCGAGTCGGTGCGAGTGTGGCAAGCTGCTCCTCGGATTACCGGAGGCAGGCACGATCCGCCCTTTGACGAGATCGTCCGACCGCCTAGAAGCCGCTCTCGGAATGCATCCGACGATTTACGGCCGACAGCTTCTAATGAAGTCGGGACGCGGTGGGGCCACCCGTAGAGGGCCTGCGAGAAAACAAAGTTGGCCCACACTGCGACGTCTTAATTGTGTACCTCGCTATAAACACCGACTCGTCGGCGGATTTTACCTACGCTATGCACAAAACCGGCATAAGTAAAGTTGCGAGAAATACGAAAATGTGTCAAGTTTAACGTTTTCTGGCGACCGAGATATGCCCTTCCCATCAGTTCGTCTATATCTTCTCCGTTATCTTTGTTATTTCTTAATTCTTTTTTTTCGTTTACTGTCGCCAGCAACTCAGGTCAAATGCAATGCGGAGGGCAAGTTGGTCTGCTTCTTGCGCAGGGGTTGCGGTGACGTCAGAACAACGCCGAGCTCTGATTGGCTCGAGCGGAAAGATAGGGGTCGCCGAGACCCCTATCTGAGCGTCGTCTGCTCCTTTGCAACGTCGTCTCCGCTATTCAACAGCTGTCTTACCTTTACGAGCGAGCTCGACTTCGCCTTTCAGAGAGGGCAGACGAAATAACTCGAGCGGTACCGATGTGTTTTTGTCTAACAATTCTAGCAGACACGTATCAAGGAGCGAAGCCAAAGGACTCACGGGCGAGGTGGCCGACGCGCCGAGGTTTCTTTGCTAACAACCGAGAGCGAGGTGGTTAGCGTCCGCAAGTTCCCTCCTTTCGTGTGCGGCGTCGAGCGTATCGCGGAAGTTATGTCGTAGACTCGTTGACACCAAGAAGTAATTCTTGTTTTTATTTTTGGCGAAATTTTATGGAAACTTATTTTTCTATGCCCTGTTATTTAAACAGACGAACACTTGCTCGGGGGTAATCCGATGGACTTCAATTAGCCCTCTGTATTTGCTCAAGCCACTTTTTTCTAAGTTTACTGTCCTAACAGACAGGGATAAAAACACGCTGCTTCCTTCAGCGTAGCGCGCGTGCGGCTCCGGACGCGTGGCCCCGGACATCTAAAGGCATCCTGCAGACCTGTTATTGCTCTGTTTCGTATGGCTAGAAGCCGCTTGCCCCTCTGAGAAGGGTGCAAGGTGCAGAGAACCACGCACCTATTTAATAGACTAGAGTCTCGTTCGTTATCGGAATTAACCAGACAAATCGCTCCAGCAACTAAGAAGGATATGCACCACCATCCACCGATTCAGAAAGAACTCTCATTCTCTTAATCCTTTCAGAAATTTAAAATGCGACATACCGTCGTGAATGCGCCCACCACATCCGAAGACGCCAGCACGTTTTCATTTCCCCATGGTAAAACACACCCCTGGAAAGCGCCTGATCGGAGCCGACCTCGAAATCAAACAGGACAGAGGCGGAACCCTCCCCTTCCCCGGCCCGGGGAGGCGGGGGGGGGGGAAAATACAACTTCCTCGCCCACCTTCACACCTCCTTTTCCATGCGCAGAAGACGAAATGCGCCCACTGGCAAGGCGCATAAGAATGAGAGGCCCGACTATACTTCGTGTCATCCGACGATGGACCGAGGCCAAAGCCACGAATCGCCCCGTCCAATCACGTTCCACGCTAAACTATGACATGCTTAACATTGACTAGCGGTGGGGGAAGAATGCTCCGAATGAAAAATCAGCATCGCTTTCCATACCTTCGACGCTGCAAAGATCCTGTATGTCGCGGCTTTCTTTGCAATGTAGAATTGACGAGTCACTCAGTGCTATTCGATTCAGACCATTGTCCGCCCATCACCACCAGTGATCGGAGACACGAGTACCGATAGGTGCATCGAACGAGAAACCACGCAATTTCTAAGTGGCTCGTGATTGGATCTGGAGGTTCGTAGCTTTGGCCTTTAGTCCATCGTAGGGTTGAGACGAACTATGGTTACCAGAAATACTAAGCCTAACGAAATACATAGCCGTGTATACAATAGAAACATGGAGTGTCTGCTTGTCCACAAAGAACTTGGGACAGTCAAGCGCTGCTATCTACGGAGACAGCTAGACCAATGACGAGGCCGGAAATATTGGGTCTCAGAAATAGGGGTGTAGTACCCACATTTCTTGTACCATATATAACACCCTAAAAACTACAGTGCACGTTCAGTCCCCTGAGGTTGAACCGACAACATCAACTTTCACGAGCGGCTTGATAGTCGAGTAATACCACTTATTAAAGGAGCTTATGTACGCAATAAGACCTGGAAAGCACTCAGGTTTTGTTGTCCCTACTGCAAAACCTGAGTGTTTTTTTATTGTATTTTCATGTGTCTTGATACGTACATTTGCTATTTAGTAAGTTATATCACGCAGCTATGAATCCGCTCGTAGAAGTTCGTATCGTCAGTTCGACGTCAGTTTGACTGAACGTCAAAATGTATTCTTGGGGTGTTTTATGGGGACAAGGAATGTGAGCACTGCACCCCTATTTCTAAGAGTGTAGGCGTGAAAAACGGTGCTGACTGTTGTTGTATTAGGTCTAAACACACCTCCATGCAGGCTCACTCCGTAGATCGCGCGTTATTCGCTTCTCTGGTGCTCCGCGGAAAAGCTCGGAGCACTCCAAATTTCTGGAAGGAAGTGATGATATGGTAGCCATCGCTTTACGGTTCCAGTGGAGTATATTTTCTTTACCATCCAGACGAGGCGGTGTACCAGGCGAAAGTGCGCCGAAACGCCGGTCTGGAAACACATGAAGGTTTGGCTGAGGCAGCGCGTCACTTTGACGAGCATGCACGATGCGTCCACGTTGCGATTCGGTGGCAGCACTGGCTGGGGACGTCGCCTAACGTGATGACGCCTGACTCTAAAAGACAGAACCCAGGCTCTGACTATAACGCGTGCGCATTGCAGGCGCGTCACAACGGCAGTGCGCGTCAGCGATAGCGCCCGACGCTCTGGAGCCTTTCTATGTACGTCTCGTCACTGGCCACCTACGGTATATCCGGTATGGGCGACAGCAAACGTAAACGTTTAACCTGCCGGTAAAAAAAACAGGCAAAAGCAGAACGTGCGCGTGCGATTTGCGCCTATCCTGGCGACGCTCATCGTACGAAGCAAAACAATAACCTCATGCCACCGATGACGTCAATTCAAGATGGCGCACTTGAAAGGTCTCTCCGGCGTCGTGGCGTAACCGACGCACGACCGGCGCGGCGTTCGGCGAGCGCAGTCTGACCGCCTCGACGCCAAATGGAGCATGCCGTATTCCGCGCCCGGCCGCGCTCAACGTGCTGCGCCGTGCCAGGATGCATCACGCGCTGGCTCCCGCGCAGCCCTCGCGGGAGCAGCGCGGCGAATACGAGGCAGTGGCGAGACGACGTGGAGCACCACTCCGTGTGGCGTCATGTTTGAAAAATCGGACTTGGTCGTCGAGAAGCTGATCGAGGAATTCGTCCTCACCCGTGTGTCTGCGACACGAGAAGCTTGAATACACGTAGACCGTGCGCTTGTCAAAGATGTGCCGTATGTACATTGACTGCCTACGCTTGCGCCGCAGGCGGTGCACCAACAGTGCAAGCGCGAGTTTTCGTCGTGCAAGGTACCGTCCGCGCCATCGCTCGAACTTGTCGCTCAGAGCGCGGGAATTTTCGTCTGCTATTCGAAACGAAAAGGAACCGGAAGTGGCACGCTGTCGCAGAAACGTGCACTCGTAGTCAGATTCTGCGCATGCGCCGCGCCGACCGCCACCGACGCGCGCCGTGGGAGCCGCCAAAGCCGCCGAAGTATAATGAGGGGCGGATTTTGACGCGCACGGCGTGACTGACGTGACGTAGCCGACTTCGGCCAGCGTTCGCTGGCGCGCGTTACGTCGAGTATAACGAAGCCTTAAGCCTGTGCTTTCAAAACTCTGCTACCCTGCAGGCTGCGGCTCGCCAAAATATAAAAATCGTATTGCGACCTTTGCCCCTTTTCTCTCCCCTCTCACGGCTTTCTCGATGCCGCAAGCTTTCCTGATTTCAGTGCATGATCAGTAATACACAAAATTGAAACTGGGATGCTTTTGACATTTCATATAGGCCGGTGTCTTCGGGCAGAGGGCGCGAGCGCATCTTCAGGACCTCAGGACCAACGCTCTGTTGGCTGTATCGTCTGCAGACGCGACCTCAAAGGTGGCGCTGTAGCTTCCGATAAAGCACGAGCCACGTACGAACAGCAAGCCTTCCACGCGCTTGTGTTCGTGTGTCATCAGCGTGTCTGCGCGCTAACAAAACGCAAAAAAATCATGAGCCATTCCACTCTGTGAAAGTGGATGACCAGCGAAGCTGTTTAGCACACACACAAACGTGACCCAGAATTTTTTTGTTGCGTTTTCCGCTTGCTACATTCGTCGTCTTGTCTGGAACGATCTTCGTCGGTGGTGCTTACCACCCGCCGCCGCCACTGGCATTCTCGGTGCCGTTCCAGCCGTTGCTCTTCGTAGGCGCGTTGCTCTTCGGGAGTCCGGACTATGCGCGACCTTTCCATTTCGACGAGAGAAGTGAAATAGGCCTATTGCTAAATTACCCAAGAATCAAGGAGAATTCAAGGGAATGGCGTACCACGCGCCGCACGTGACGGTGTCTGCAGCACACCGTGCTGCAGCAGCACCTCCTCTATACTGAGGAGGGTATGGCAGCAGTAACTGTTTTAAAGCAAAAGCCTAAAACAAATAGCATTTACACGCGAGCTCGTCAACGCTTTATTGTTGGTTATTTATTTCGAATCTTTTATACGGGAAGGCGCCGCGAGTGCCGGCGTCTGCAGCAGTAACTGTTCTAAAGCGAAATCCTAAAACAAATGGCATCTTGCACCCGTGTTCGTCCACGCTTTATTATGAGTTATTTACTTCGAATCTTTTACACGGAGAAGGCGTGCGCGTGCGGCGGTGCGAGCCAGTTTTTGGTCACGCACACAAAAAATCCACGGAACCCTAGCCATAAACAACTTCGCCGTGAAATGCAGCTCGTGGCCTTAAGCCGGGGGTTATGGTGTACTAATATTGGGAGGTGTGCCAACCACCGTGTCGGTTTCTCCATAGGAACTTGGTGTCGTGTTTCCCAATTCTGCGGCAGAGGCATGGGGTGGCGCTGCCAGTCACACTCCAGCGGGGCTAGGAGGCCGGTAAGGAAGTCTTTAGCTGGCTGGGACGTGTTGGTGTGACTGTTCTTGTTTTGCGTTGTGTTAAAAGCGATAAAGATTGTGTGGCTGCCACCTGCGCCTGAGAGACAGGGGACAGGGACAAGTGGAGAAAAAGTTTCGCATAATTATACACTCAAACTTGGCTTTCTTGATATTGGTATGCAGGGTGAGATATACAATCATTCTTCTATAACAACAAAGCAAAAAATAATTAAAGAAGCGAGACTTCGTAAGTAAGTGACCGCTCCCAATGTGCATTTGCACATTGAATATAAGCTTCTGCTGCTCGCGCAAGTCACACGTTTTCACGATGGTTTGAAAAAGGATGGAAGTCATTCTTTCTACAATAGAGCAGACGAAAGCAAACGAAGAATGCAACCATTTTCAGTCCGAATAAAGCACCCTTGAAGGCAACCATCAGGCCGCTGTCAGCCGTCAGGTGGCGCGCTCTGCTCCCCAGCGCCTTCACCGGTGTGCTTTCACATCGCGACACAGTCACGGCTGCCGGACGGCACACCTCCCCCTTCTAGTTGATGCGTCGACCTCTGCTTCCTTTTCATAGGTCCTGCAGAGAAGCCGAAGTTGGCATTTTTCTCTTTCAGGTTCCTAGACGCTACGCTACCCCGCTGTATCCATCGCGATCACTGTGGTCGCGACCCCCCGTTTGCAAAGGCGCTGTTTTATGCCAGGGGCCTGCTGAGGCAGCTCGTCCGACCCGCGGGTGCGCGGTCGTTCTCGTCGCCCGGCCCGCGTCCTGCTGCTGCAAACGCGAAAGTAAGCGTGTAATAAAAGCAAGAAAAAAATGACAGAAAATTTTATCAGAACGCGGGCTCTTTCACATATTATTTGTTGTACATTGCCATGACCAACAACACTATTTGTATATGTTCCTGTTTCATATCTGCGCTCTGATCATGTAATATCTAACATATATTATCGTTATCAAATCTATCATCTTCATTAATCTTCTTCAGTCCTGTGCTAATATGTCAAAGTTCATATGCGCTTTATTTTGTGACTGGCGAGTTCTCTGGGTCACAATTATGTTGCGACGTCATAATTAGCAACATATTGCATTTAAAAATAAAGTGTACTACATAGTAGACAGTATACGCTTATCCACTTTCTATGATTGTTCGTTTTTTTGTTTTGTTTTCTTGTCGCTGGTATTCGGCGGCTTTTTCATCGAAACACTATTATGTCTGATAACTGTCAAGAAGTATAGACCTTTCAAATACCGCCTTCTGGGCGCTGCCATCTTTGTCTTCTGGGCTGTGGAAGGCGTTCTGAGCGTGCGCAGTAGCTATCTTCCACGAAATATGAGACGCCACGCATGCGTAACAGTCCAGTGTCTCAGCATTTTTCGACTGGAAGATAAGAGCTGGAACAGGGTATAGTGCGTGGATGATGCTCCGTCCAATAACATCGAGCTTAAATCGTAATTGCTACACAATCTTCGCTTTTCTTGTTTGTTCTATGATTGGGATTGAACGTATGGCGGCAAAAAAAAACGATTTTTTTTCGTCTAGCTACAATGAAACCAAATGTACTATAGTCACTGACGCGTATGGGAGAGGAGCAGGTGCCAGGAAGCTTATTTCTGAACGCCCGGACTCCAGCACCACTCGTTAGCCTCGCCGTGCTTTAGTTGCGCGTGCGCTCAGGAGCTCACGTGACGCCAAAACGATGTATCAAAGTTGGGAAGCTGGCGCTGAAGGCGTGACGCTGGAACCTCCCGCCGTTCTCATCCTTTCGGTGACGATAAGATATACTGATCGCCAAGGTTTGAAGGGCCACCAAGCAAGTTAGTAGCCTTTTTTCTACATCAGTTCCAAACAAAACTAAATTAGTGAGCTCCTAAAACAAAATTGAGTGAATAATTTATATTACAACATTCCCAATCTACACGATACATTAGGCAAATATAATTGACTACAGAACTGATATGGCATTGTGACTTCCGAACCTGACGATGTCATGCATACGCGCATAAAGACACAGGATCTATCTTTCTCGTGAGGCACAGAGATTCTCGTGTGCAAGGGTGTTTTAGAATCTGAAAGTATAACCGCTTAATATGAATGTAGGCGCATCCCAGAATGCAAGGCTGCACCTTGTATTCCAACAATCAACTTCTACCAGTCCTAGTTGAATCGTTTGTTCTCGTTCTGCGTCGTTGTCTCCTGCCATATTCGTGCACAAATATTTCCGCTACCTTCAGATTGTGCCAGCACAGATGATCATTTTTTGTACTTATTTGCAAGCGACTACCATTTCTGGGTCCGCCCTTGGTTTCGTATCTTGTTTTCGAAACATCAGGGATCGTACGTTGTAAGAGGAGCCAAGAATAGAGGTCACTAATACGTCTCAGGTTTGCCATTTGTCAGGTGTAAACGCAGCATTTACACTGGCATACGACTAGTCAAAAGCAGGAAACGACGTCGTCTAACGTCAAAAATGCTGCCATTTCGCGTTTTTTTTTAAACTCACGCTGTTTTTGTTTGAGCTTTGAATACGAGATGTGCCGGCAGGCAAAGATTGGAGGTAATTTCTACAAATAGCGAGTGTTTCTTTTTTTAATTATTATTCCTAGTTGAAAAGTTATAACTGAGAGCTCCATGTTTTCAGATAAATCCAAAAAACTCCGAAAAACTTCGGACCGTTATCTAGGACCGTCGTCAAAGCCTCGGACCGTTGTCAAAAGGGGTCTTACGGCTTGTCTCGTCAAGGTTGGTTCAGGGAAACAGGTCATCGTACCATTCGTGTCACGACAAAAGCTACTCTTTGGTTTCCAGTTTGGGCCATGGGATTTGGGATTTAGAAAAACGAAGGGTATGTTCCTGGGGGTAACAGTGAAAGCTATGGACCATAAAGATTGTATAAAATAGGAAGAGGGCAGTTGGGACCTCTATTACATCCTTAACAACTCCACCTCGCGCGGCCGCGGGATGGGTTGATGGGATGACTACGAACTTCCTTGCGGCTACCTCCGGCAGTTTATTGATTTTCAGGTATCGACGTTTATCGAAGCCACACTTGTGCGACTACTTTTGTCGTGGGACAGATTAGTATTGCCAATGATTGCCTCAACGATTCAACTAAAGAAATCTTAATTGATACAAGCGCGTTTTATTTTTATCTCGCATACGTTTTGCATCCGGTTGTATTTATTATTTTAATAGGAAACATTGCGAAATTAATCTCAGGATTTCGAAGAATTTGGGATTTTCGAAAAATAAGCTCCGATAAACACCGAACTTTCGCCCAATAATGAACTCGAAGAACACCCCGAATTCCGAAAATAAACTCAGAAAACATGGAGCCCTAGTTTTAACGTACAACGATTTTCTCTTAAATAACGTTGATTGCAAAATTGTGCGTTTCTCTTATGCTGCTGTTAGGAAGCGAATTATATTGTAAAATTTACAGCAAGCCTTACAACACAAGCTTTTAACGGCGCTTGATATCCAAAACCTGTCTCCTATCCACTTTTCTTTTTTCTTCTGGGCAAATTATGTCGAAGTAGTAAAAAACTACAGAGGCGATCGTTAAAAAAAAAAACGGGCAGGCTGTGGTACGACCAGTGTTGGAGGTAACGCGTTACTAGTAACGACGTTACTGGTAACGCGTTACATTTTTCGCTAACGCAGTAACGTACTCGTTAGTATTCTGAATGACTAACGAGTAAAGTATTTTCGTTACTTTTTTACGGTATCGGCTATCAAATTACGTTACTCGTTACTCGTTACTTTTGACCAAAACTGGTGAAATACATTAGGTATTTGGGAAAAGGTCACGACGCCTGATCTAACGTTTAGAATAGCAATCTTGTGCATAAAACTGGAGACGTTAGGGGAACTAAATTTAGGTCACTAAGCTCAATGGAGGATCTAGCTTCTCTGCTCGAGGGGCAACTACTTGCGCTCGAGCACGCAATGCCCAGGCAATGCCGTATCTTGCATAGCTAATACTTCTGCAGGCCTTCAATTTCCTAAAACGGTGGGTTTTCCACTTATCAGTCCATCTATTCACCCATTCATCTCAAAATCCTGCACAAGCTTATCGCTGAACGGAACCAGCATTCGTCACAGTAAACTTAAAGAAAGAAAAAGCTTTTTGACCAAAAAAGACATTTGTTAAAAGCGAAAAATACCTTCGGCTACCAGCTCCTCCTTTTTTTTTTTTTTCATAGTGTCACCATCCACAATGTTTGAACAGAACGACTGCGTTACAGTCCCCTCCCTCCCCTTCCTCCTCTGCTTTGCGCAGCGAGGTTGCAGCGGGAGCAGGGGGGGGGAGAGACATCCGTTTGAAACAGTAGACAACTATAGTCGGTGACAGGTCAAGAACGAAGTGGAAGCTCCTCCCCATCTCTTTCCACTCTAGTAGAGTGAACGGTGGAGGAAGGCGACCTCCTCTCCACCGTTCACTCCGCTGAAGTGGAAAGGGTGGGAGGGGCTTCCACTTCGTTCTTGACCTGACACCGACTATTAGCCCCGAGAAGTTCGCGTGGCGCCCTCTTACGGCGAACCGGGGTGACGTCACGGCGGGGACAGAATTTTTCCCCGACTCGCCCCGCTCGCCCTGTGGAGGTTGTGACGGCGTTAGCTGTCGGCGCGCTCGTTTCTATTTAATTTTTTTTGTGCGTGTTTTTCGTAGGAGGTGTAAATTTTAATATGTGGCTTTATTGAGGTATGGCCTGTAGCTGTAGGCGAAACTTCAACTAACATTTCAGGCCTGGTTGACAGGGCAGGCGACGCATGAATCGCAGCTGGTATATGAAAATAAAGAAATATGGCCACAATTGCAGGAGCATCACTATAGATTTACATCTCACACAATAAATGCTGCTGATGGTCTGAATGAATTGGAAAGTTATGTATACTATTTCGTTTTTTTTTTAATCTCTGTTTTTAAACAAGATTGCCGAAGCAGAATAGCTGCATGCTGCTCGAGCAACATGTTAAATACAGTCTGGGCCATGGAGAGAGAATCGCAAGTGAGACAGCCCAAGTACAGGGGCAAAGTAAAGAGAGAAGGAACATTTATTTATATACATTGCTCGCCCTTTGACCTTTCCTGGATTCGGAAAGTATTTAAATAAACTCCACTCGTGGTATCTGTCGACTTGTTTATATTATCCCTCAAGTAATGTACAACAAACGTAAGCGAAGGTGACTAGCCCGTTATTAGTTCCTTAGGCTCTAAAATTGAGATTTTAGCGAAATCAAATTGGTCCTGAAGCTAAAATACCAGAAGCTTTTCTCACGCAAACTGTCACCCTTCACAGGTTTCACATTTTCTTCTACTAGTGCAGCATCTACCACTGGACAGCCGTTCGAATGCTTGCTGTTCCTCCTGTTTTCCTCTGTTGTCAGCGAGTCCAGCTGTAGGGAGTTTGGAAGCTGAGGAAGCTTTTGGGGACCTGCAGCAGTGCCTCTTTTAATTGGAAATGACAACTCACTAAACGGTGTATTTTCCGAGTACCCAAGGATGGAATAAAGAAAGAATGTCAGGAAAAAGTAGAAACATTCCAAATTATAGTACTATTGCTGCGCATATTTTGGGCAGTTCACTAGATCTCATACAGGCAACGGGGGACAATTCGGCAGTTTTTCTTGCTACCATACAAACTAATTTCCAGTGATTGTGCATCTTCTAAAAATAAAACATTCCTGCATACATGTATGAACTGTATCATTAATTCACGAAGCAGCTACATTTATGTAAACCAATCCTGTTCCACGAGCACTTCAAAGGCCTTCAGACTTAGGGCCTTTAAAGCATCTGCGAACCAGCGCATGCAGAGTGGCACGCGCAGAGTCGGGGTCGCGAGCTAATTTGCCGACCGACCAAACGCCCTTGATATAAATGCCATTTCAAAGGCCTGCAGGGCGGGATGTAATATTCTCCTAAATCATGAACATGCAAGGAACAGAATTCCAGCGTCTGAAACACTCACGTCGCCGCTTCACCGACCCCTCGCAAGATTGCCTTGTGTCGTGTGGACGGACGGGGAGGTTTATCGGCGGAATTTCCTCCGCCGATAGCTTTCGGGATTTGTAACCCAATTATAAAGGTAAAAGTGACAAGCAGGCTTATAAAATGTACGGAAGCACGTCAATATCGGCATAACCCAGCGTTTTGTACACCGGGTAAACGAGGTCCCGCTCCTCGAAGTGCTTGCGGCACACAACGCCAAACCAGGAAACCGGTGCCGGGAAGCGAGCCGGACGCGAGATCGCGGAGCGGAGTCCTCTTCCTGACGTCACGGTACACCTCACCCAATCAGGGCGCGGCGACCGCAGCGACGCTTGTGTTCGCTCTCGGGGCTAATAGTGGCGAAGCGATTGGCTCGTTTCTCTAGTTACAAAAACAAAAACAAAAAAAATACCCTTTGTGGAATTTTTTTACTCTCGCTCTCCCCTCGCCGTCTGAAAGTTCCTGACCCACTTTTGTACATAGGAGAATCTTTCGCTTGGTTAGTCTTTACTTCCCTAAGGTCATAATAAAAAAAATACAAAAAAAAGTTTTGAACTTGGAAAGAAAACTTACAAACAAGAAACCTTTTTTTTCGCAGAAAAACTAAGAGTTATTGGTGCTAAGAGGCAGCAAGTGATTATAACCAGTGTGCTGGTAACCGGTGTCCTGTTCCACATAGTGAAGTAAATCACTCTCTGGTAATAGTATGAACCGGACTGTTACTAAGACCGGCGTAAAGATGAGGGGTGTTTGTTGGCTGGTTGTGTTCCAGCAGTCCCCGTTCGCATGCTTCCAAACATATGTACTCGAACACAAAAGTAACGTAAAAGTAACGCAAAAGTAACGTTCGTTATTTTTGAAAAGTAACGGTAACGGTATATCGTTACGTTTGTAAAAAAGTAACGTAGCTCAATAACGCGTTAATTTTTACCAAACTAACGAGTAACGCTATTTCGTTACTTTTTTCCGGTAACGGACACAACACTGGGTACGACATGGCTGGAAGTTTTAGGCGTGACAACGTGTACGCGCCGAGTCTAGCGAAATTAAACGCATGTACTGAATGTAACAGATTTACCTTGATGTCACTCTTTTTTTTTTTTGTCACAAAATCACTTTAAAGAAGCAAATGTTTCCCATGATGCCAACTTATACTACTGAACGTTACACAAAAAACCGAACGAAACAAATGTCAAGTCACAACACATGCGTATTTATTCAGAAGTCACACAGGCAGTCGAAATAAGTGCAGAGCGATACGCGAGTTACATTTAATCTTCGGAGACCAAAATCAACGATGTGCACACGCTATTGATTGCAGGACGATGGTAGAAGAAATACGAAATATTTCGTAAAGTTTCAGCGGCGATGTGGTCTCGCGCCTCCCTGACGCCAACCGACGGTCCTTAATATACAGAAAGAAACAGCTAAACATCGCCTCAAGGTATGCACCTAGCTCTTTTCCAGCTTAGTTTGCACTAAAACACCAGAATCGTGTATTGTGTAAAAATAAATAAAGTTGACAAGCGCTTGAGCAACTTCAACTCGTTACGACAAAACGGAACATGCCTATGTAACAAACTTTCATCTCTTTTTGCTTTAGCTATTTCTTTTTGTTGCTGTCTTTCTCGTTCTTTTCTCTCGGGACCATCGATGTGAGCGCTCAGGATTTGAGCGTGGTCTACTGCCGTCTTTACTCCCTGGCGCCGTCCGACGGGTATACGCTGCCTCCGGGATTGGCTATGCAGTCTACACCTGCGACGGAAGACATTTCACGACAGAAGAAAAAGGTTTGAACATTTTATTATTTTTGGATATCGGTGCAGATGAAGATTTTGAGCTGGTTGATTGAGTGTACATAGCCGAAGACGCTTACATTAACGAGAAACACTGTCAATGCGATTGCTGGTGTGCGCGATCTACGGGTGGCTCATTCAGAGGGAGTGCGAAATTCAGAGCCGGAAGTGCGTCAAGTGTAGCCGCCCCATAGTGAGGTCCATTTCCGTTGCATGTTTCCGGGCATGCACCCATTCTGGTAAGACGTTGTCACATCAAGAGTGGGCACTACTTTGTTCGTACCTGGAAAATAGTAACACGTAGAATACGGTTAGTGGGTCTTAAGGCGCTGTCACATTCAGGAAACAGTTGGACAACTTTATCGGACAACACAAGGAAAATGTGTTTCCGGCGATCCTGTCACATCGCGGCAACAACAACAGTCGGGCAACATGTTGTTTTCGCCCGGTGACCGAGCTGGTAGATTTGTTGTCCGACCACCCTGTCACACCGCGCTGACGGCGGGGCCAACACAGGGAACACTCCGCCATCCTGATTGTTTACCTTCGTCCGTGTGAGGTGCGGCGTCGCTGCAATTGTGACTCTACAAAGTGCTAGTGCGTTCGAAGGGCCTGAAATTACCACGGGACGACATCAACCAGTGACTGTGATCACGAAATTTGACAATGGGAGTATTTACCACACTTCATTTTACCAAAATGTTCTTCATACGCTGACAAAGTAGGTAGCCTTAACCGAGAAAAGTGAGATCACTGACATATGTTCGAGATTTACGCCACCTTATGAAGTGTTTTGTATATATCATGCAATTCCTATTTCTACTGTAAAATTGTATTAGCACCGGCAGTACCCCAAAGCGTCTTTTGTAGCGTGGTGCTGAGCTGAACGACACTGACACGGTCGGCCTTCATAACAATCGGTTGAATAAATATTTTTTCAACGCTCCTTATTTGCCTACCGCCTGCTATGTGATCGTTTCATTCCCCAAACGTCCTCGGAATTTTCGAATCAATTCAGGCCTGGTAGCGGCTGCTTCCATGTTCAAAGCATCAACAATCATGATCAGAGCGATCGTTTTAATGCTTCGATGTTTTAATCTTTGCTTTCCTAAATTATTTTTATTATATTTTATCAGCGGGTAAGTAGGCGTGCCATTCTATTTCACTAGCAGTAACGGGAGCTGGTCTCTCGGGAGTTCTAATTTCAACACCAATCTGAACGTTCACGACCGTAGCTGTAACCATTTCGACAATCGCTTTCCGTGATTACGAAGTAACAACATTCATTGAATCATAGCTGCACGTCAGCCTTAATTATTTTTAAATAACGTTTTATGACCCATTATTTGAGTAAGCAAAAAAAAAGTTATTGATAGGAGAACTAGCTCTGCCATCGAAGCTATCTGTGTTGTCGTGTGGACGGCACGAAATTCGCTCATCAACCAAACTGGCCAACACGCGTCGTACAACACAAGTTCCTTCTGTTTTTGTTGCCGAAAGCTGTCAAACCGAGGCAACATTGTCGTTGTCATTCATGTTGTGATGTTGTTGCCGCGATGTGACAGGGTTGTCGGACCATCACGGGGCGCGAGCAACAAATTGCCCGATTGTTTGACATCTGTTGCTGTTGCCGTCGTGTTGCCTCAGTGTAACAGCGCCTTTAGTGGGTCGGTAAATTTCGGAGCAATCGTTTGCGTACCGCGACTCCTACCATGACTTGCAACAATAACGCCACCGGCCGCCGCTATGGTCACGCGATCGCCTACATAAAAAATCGGAGTCAGACGCCACCCGCGAGGAAGCCCTAACCTTTATGTGTCGATGCGACTATCCCACTTGATGTGTCGATGTGTCGATGCCACTATCGATGCCAACATTTGTTCATTTTCGTTCTTTAAAAACAAACCGCAGCTTCTGATCAAATTGTGCTAGCACGAGATTATAAACTGCCTCGACGAATGCGTCTTGGCATATTAGTGAAGACTGCAACCAAGTGAACGCAATCCGCCAAACTTGGCGGCAGGCGACATCAGCAATATTTAGCGGACCTGTGTGAGGCCTTTTCGTAAAGCTAACAAGTGTCTAGTCCTCCCCTTTACATCCTAACTTATAACATACACTACTTTAAAAGGCTTTAATGATTGATGCGATTGTGGACATGACAAAGCTCGCTGAAGAAGGGAACGCGTGGAAAAGACCAAGCAATCCAAAACGAGGTTGCTCTACAGCTCGTTTCACTTTTAGTCCGATCGCAGCCGACGACCCACTGGAGCGAGTCAGGCAGCGACAAAAGCGCATTGTCATGGTGACTTTTTTTTGTGTGGGTTTGATATTACCAACTTAACCAATCAAGTAAATGTGCCGCGATCCTGCATTGTTGTCGCTTTTTGCGTGTGATTGGTTTAGCGGGTGATAGGAGGAGGAGGACACAACTTTATTTATAATCTATTAGATTTGTAGGGTCAAGCCGATACGTGGAATAAAGACAAGGTGCGCCGTGACGATGCACTTTTTGGCTGCCTGATTGTCTCTATTGGATCGTAGCGTCACCTGCGGACGGACTTTAAAGTTAAACGGAGTATAGACTAGCCCAATAAGTTTGATATATTTCGTTAATTATACTGCGTTTCAGCTTGCGTCCAGAGGCAGCCGACGCTAAGCAAACTGTCAGATGTGCTAGTCGCAGGGCCTTCCATTGATTTGCGCTTTTGCAAGATTTTTTCGACGATAATAGAAGACGTACGGAAACATGCCTAACACCAGACTCTTGAAAAGAAAAAATCAGCAGAACCCATCCTTTGGGAATGATTATCTACGACTCTACGTTAATGCGAATAGCATCAAACGGTGCGGAGTTATGCGCGTTCGTCAGGTGGCCGGCACACTCTAGATACGCCAGCCCACTCTTGAGGCGATTCTAAATTTGTTGACACTTTCACAGCCCTGCGCACGATCTCCGCAGCCCAGCACGTGCGTTTGTGTCACTTAGGAAGGCGAGCAAGGCACGCGCCATACGCACAAACACTCAAAATGGTACCGACCAGACTTTCTGGCGTCTCAGCTTAGTCTCAACCAACGGTACTCTAAACGGTTGTTTATATCTTTACCATAGGACGCGCTTTACAGCGCCGTCACAGCTACCGGTGCGCGCGCGTTCCATGCACGAGGGCTCATTCCGCTCTCGTGAGGCTGAGCACGGCCGCTACATCACCCTCTCCCGAGCGCGGGAGAGGGTGAGCTAGCGGCCGTGCTCAGCCTCACGAGAGCGGAATGAGCCCTCGTGCATGGAACGCGCGCGCACCGGTAGCTGTGACAGCGCTGTAAAGCGCGTCCTATGGTAAAGATATAAACAACTGTTTAGAGTGCGTTGAATGACTGCCTTCATAGCTCTGTGGTTAGCGCGTCTGCCTGCTGATCAAAGGGTCAACGGTTCGAATCCCAGCCGGCGCCGGTCTTTTTTATTTATTTATCGACCCGCGGCGTAAGAGGTTAGATAGCCAGATAGATAGATAGATAGATACATAAACGAAAAGTGCGTGAAGTATCCAAAGAATGCTATTCGCATTAATATTCGCATTAAAAAATGCGGGGAGGTGTCTATATATTCCTCCATAAAGGGAGGAACGATCTTGTCCCCTGTGTTCCTTTAGAAACCGGCGGAGCAACGTTCGTCCCTGCGAACGGGGGATCAAAGTTCCTCCCTCGTTTGCGTAGCACTATGGCGGCTCCGAATCGAGCGAATCGAGCTCGGTAAGGCTTAACGAGGATGCCAGGACGCTACTGATATCGTGTCTAGGACACGAGACGTGAATATTCCCGCTAAATTTAGTGGGATACTGGAATTGGGGTATTAGCCCCGAGAACATGGTGTGGCGCCACCTGACGGGCCCATCGTCGTGACGTAGGATGGGGGATTACGTGACCGTTTCCTGCATTCTGCGTCAAGAGTGCAGTGTCTCGGTCTTCTCTTTTTTAATGCTACAGGTGTTTAAGGCTTCTTTCAACCCAATTTTTTGTTTCACTACTCGACCCCATCAAGTTTCAAAATCGGCTACCGTCCGAGGAGCCGGTGAGCCGGTTGCAGGCGAGCAAGGAACCGGTCATTGCAACCAACTTGTCGTTTTCGGCGGCTGTCTCGCGCACCGAAATGAATGCTGACGAAGTGCGACCTACCGTTGAAGGTGGACGAATTTTTTAACTTCTATTCTACCGGGCACCGTATTACAACTATGTATCTCTTTTGAGTTGTACTGCCTTTAAGCAGCATCAATGCGTTTGTGGACAAGGCCCACGAAACATCCCGGCTGTCTCTCGAAAGCGAGAGAGTTCTTGAAGCGGGACACGTGTCCTCCTGCAGCATCAAGAAGCTGGATAAGGCTTACTCACGTTCATTGGATTCCTTCTCCAAACGTCGGCACTCACTTCGGACCTGCACGATCTGGAAGATAACACTGAATGGATGAATGATGTGATGCACGGATGCGTGGCATCACCTCTGCGGAATCCCCCCCCCCCCCCCCCACACACACACACGTTTGTGGAGCTTCACTAAAATAACTTCAGAGCACTTACCGAACATCTTCGCTCCAACCGCATACATGAAGCTCCATCTCGAAAGCGCTTGCTGCACAATGTTGAACTCTTAGAGTTTAATTTGCCCATTCTCAATATCACAAGCCGCTCCGCGCGCAGCTGCTTCTCCTCGGTGTAGATGTGGAAGCTGATGTTTGGGTCGGTCGCATAACTGCGGCATTGCGGCACCGCACAGTACTTTACCACTGCTCCCCGAGCTCGACAGCTGCCGAAGCCGATCCACGCGTGTACTGATCAGGCTTCGGAAACACTGAAGAAAAAAAAAGAAAAAAAAGCGAAAGTACCGAGCGAACGGTTTCCGAAAACCCTGACCAAAGCAAGGCGGAATATCTGGCTTTACCACGTGATCCTTCATCCTACGTCACGGTCGAGCGATCGCAGCGGTCCCCTCGGTCCCGCTCGGGGCCAATAGGTCACGTAGCGTCAGTTTCCCACTAAACTTAGCGGGGAAACTGAGTTGGCGCGGTGTCACGTGCCGTCAATTTCCCAAAGAGTATAGGTCACGTGACGTCACGGTACGCCACTTTCCCGCTAAATTTAGCGAAAAATGCACGGACGGACGGAAAACAATTTGCGGTTGAGGGTAGCCTTAAAAGCATTTCATGCTTTAAAAACATTATCTTAATAAGTTATATCTAACTGTATACTACGTCTTGTAAACACAGCGTGAATTCAAATACATTGACTAGACGACAAGCTAGAAGACAACACGGTTTATACTCGACATTCACTATACTCACCTTGAACTACAATCTGAGTCTCCCGACAGCAGGTGACAACAGAGGCATGCTGTCAGACACGCAATTTTGGCATACGTGCTCTCCTCGGCGTGGACCGTAATCGTTCGTGTACCGCTCTCAGTCTACTTGACTTTAACTCCCAGGTGTAGGCTTCCTATCAGGACAGTTCTATTTAGCCCGCGGTCGTTCGGAATGACGATATCTATAATCTGAAGCCTCCGATTAGAGTGTTGACTGCTTCGTTCTTTGATATATTTCGGTCAATATAGTCGTGCATAGAAGTTCGTTTTTCTTTTGCTTTTATATTTGTTATATATTTGTTTGCTTGTTTAGATTTTTTTTTCTTTAGCGACAACTTACACAAGTTTTATGCGCATCTAAATTTGTGTTTGTCAGTGTGAACCTGACTCGAGTCTACCATACCAAATTTTTAGGACTCCCCTTATATTAAAGCTGTAATAATTTCATCGGAATACAATTCAATCGTCAAAACGTAACTTACCTTGCTACAATTCCCTATTCTCGAGCGGCATTATCTGTACCAAACATAAGACGTAATTATGGCCCTATTTGCGTATATTGCATCCAAAATATGACTCCCATTCACAAATTAACTTCCACTACATTTTTGCGATTCCTCATGGCAAGTGCACATCATCCACGTGATTCGTATCGCCGTTTTTGCCCGTCCGTCCTGCTTAATCTTATTGACTGTCACACATACACGCACAAACAAACGTGCATACGCATACACACATGTGGATCTTGCCTTATTTTTTTATATTTTTTTACGTCAAACATTAAATCACAAAAAACATCAAACACGGACATTGTTTGATGTTTTTCTTGCCCATTTCATATTTTTATATTCTGACTTGTTTTTATTGTATTTCGTATCTTCCTTGCTGTATCGTTCGCTGACTCGAGTTTCTTGAAGCCGCACGTTTACTTATTATGAGTTATAACTGTCTATGTCCTACTTTCACTGATCACATTCCGGTGCATCTTTAATAATTGTTTCCAATTTATACCTAATGGTGAGCGCAAATAACTTAAGTGTTCTATGGCTGCGCAAAGAGCGGTTCGAATCGAATAGTTTTGGCCTGCGTCATCTTGAGCCCTCACTGAGCGAGGGAAAATCACGACGCACCGGCCCCTGTTAAATAGTCGAACCCGGAAATTACATTGAGCTATTCGACTCGAAGCACGCGATTGGTGCACATATAAGTATATTTTTTTAAAGCTAAAAAACATTGCAAAAAAATATCTGAAAATCCGGCAAAAATGGCATCATGTAAATGTCCTTTCGAGCGAAACGCGAGAAAATTTACTATACGTAAACTGTAATTTTGATCTCGTTAAATTATAATAACAATTTCCGTGTCACAGATACCCTAATGTGTTTCGTTTCTGCAACAAAAAAAAGCGGAACTATCTTGTTTCTTAAAGTTCCAATTTTTATCCAGGTTTCGGCTGGTTTCTTGGCACATGTGTTTCAGCCTTCACAGCAACAAGAGGTCTCTTGAACAGTTGATTTTCCTTGAAAACTTCGGAACCCCTGCCAGAATAGATTAAAAAAAACTTATGAATTGAAAACTTATTTGGAAATAAAACATATTTTGACTCTTTTAATGTCCGCAGAGAAGTAATCTTTGAAGGTGCTTTGCCGCAGGCTTCTGTGTGTTGAGAGAAGTCAGCTTTAAAAGTGCGTAGTATGAAATGGAGCCACATCCGACAGCTGCGGTTTGGTACCTGTATAGTAGAGTGTAATAAAGCATCATATAGTAAAGTACAGTATATTACAGTGTACCGCAGTTTCCAGACCCGCACCCGGCGTATAAACTGCAAAAAAATTCGGCTATAAAAATTTAAAAAAACGTTTTTTTTTTAGATAACTTGGTGGCACCAAGCACCTGTTTATGAGAATGCTTTCGCGCGCGGACTTTGCACCAAGTTGGTGCATAGTCCGCGCGCGAAAAATCTCATAAACAGAGCACATTGACCAATGCCTGTTTTATTAGCTCAACAGAAGCTTGTATCATACCAAAATCATCCCTAACGTACTCTGTCATTAAGAAAATTCGTCACTTCTTGGTCAATTGGACACAGCGCACAAACCACGAAGACGAAGAAAAAGGGTCTGCATAAGACAAGCGCTGTTTCTACAGCGCTTGTGTAATGTACACCCTTTTACTTCTTCTTCATTTTTGTGCCCTGGTCGGATTTAATAAGTATAAACCAACAATCCCAGATCGCCACTCAAGTCACTTCTCGTCGTAATAAACGATCTAGAAAAAAAAAGTCATTGTATACTTCGCAACTGTAGATAGTCCGCGCCACATAGGATTCTACCTTTAGACATGTTATAGACTCCGAACTATAGTCCGCGAAGTACGGTAGTATAGTATTAGTGCTATAGTTCATTTTTCTGCATATTTTGACCATTCACACATTAAGGACGGTTCACACGTTAGGTTACTAAAGCTTGCACCTGCTTCCGCCACAAGTGACCGCTACACATGTGCTTCATTTTAAGCGTGGCTACCAGTTCAGGGAGACAGCCTGACACGCGAAATTCGAGACACGAATGTGTCAGTGACTTCTACGTAACCTAAGCGAAACGTAAGAAAACGGTGCCGTGCGAACCAGCCTTAAAGGACCTCTTCTGCCTAAAACGGGGGGTCGTTAATTTTATGTAAAACTCTTGTTGGAAAATACCATGACCTCTTCGTGGAAGTGTCCACAAAATTTCATCTCGCGATTTGAAGAATGAAGCACATAAAACGCCTCTGGAAATTTCCGTATTGCAGCTCACTCGATAAACGAGCCGTCACATAACAGGATCAGGATGCCTTTGTCCTCTCTTTGGGCTCTCCTCCTCCGCCCTCCTCGCCATCTACACATTGCTTCCTCTTCCGCCGTCCAACCTGTTGTCCTCGCGTCGGTCGTGTCGATCAACGAATCTCGGGTTCATATTAAAGCACGTTACAAACAAGGGCAAATGGGAGGACACAGCGAAGGACAAACACGGCGCTGACTTAAACGTTTCTTCCACTTCTTTATAAGCAGGACCATGGTACAAAGAAAACGAAAAAACTCCTGAAATCTGCGCTCACCATAATCACATTGATTACTTCACGGCCAGGTCCAGATTAAGATACGGGCTAAAGGGCTGCAGTCCAGGGCCCCAGGTTGCAAGGGGGCCCCGTGCTGGCCCTCGGAAATTCTGAAGAAAAATGCTGGTCGGTTTCAATTCAAAACAGCTCAGACGTGAATGAGAAACAAAACTCAGAGGAGCCGCTTGGCCCTGGCTTTCTGGCGTCGTTTCCTCCCACCTCCCCCTATTTTTTAAATTTTGCATGGAAACAGGAATGCCATAAAGTTCCGTTTCCTAGACAAGATGGTGATTGTGAACTCGTAAAAGATTAAGCTAGAGCAACGAAATGTAAGCGTTGCCTCCCGAGGTCCACCCTCCTTCCTTCTCGAAGGGAGCAAAGCTGTCGACGCTGGCCGTCCCGTTGAAGTCTCTTCTCATCGAAACCAAACGGAAGAGTTACCACGGAGTTCTCTATTGTACTGGGTCCCCCTCGATGCGTTTTACGCACAATGGTGGGCCGGAATACAAGTGTTGCCGAAAGCTACAACGAGCAACGTACATGCTACACATTATTTTTGTTTATTTTTAGTCTTTTAGCATTGGTCCATATGGAAAGCTTCCTCCGAAACGACAAGTTTAAAACAAGCAAAAAGAAATATCGGTGAACCTCCCGAAGTCATCCTTTGTAACCACTAACAGGTGTTTCAAGGAGCCGGCTTTTGGGATGTCCACAACAACAATAACAACCCCAAAAGTTTTCGAGATGCAGTGACTGCGAGCAACTGCTCTGGACCCTGTTTCTGATATTGTCACGAATGACAATTGATGAGGCGATGGTAACTGAAGGAACTAAACGTTAAATGGGGCGAACTTGTGCCCAAAACAAAAGAAGGAAACAGAAGGTAACAGTAGAGCGTTGCGGGTGTCGATGTCGGCGTAACAGCAGGATCGTACGCTGGGGCGAGACTGACTGCGGCTCGCCACGCGGAGCCCTTATGTACACGCGTGGGCTTCTGGAATAATCGGCGTAGAAGATTCGACGCGTAAAATATTCGGACCTCGAACAAGCAACAGGATTCTCGAATTTACCAGAACACTAAATTGCAGGAATAAACAAAATATGCGTCGCTCCCAAGAATCGAACCCTGGCTTTTCGCGTGGAGGTAGGCACAATAACCGTTAGGCCACGCGCACGGTGCCTGCTTGGCCAGCTGCGCGTGCGGGAATATGCCAGTGCGATATAACACTTTTCCTGCCATCGAGTGATATGATCGCTAATATTTTTAGCGTAGAGTAATACGTCCAAATTGCTGCGAAGTTCTAAATTACTGCAGTCAGAAGAAACAAGACCATTTCCATAGCTAATTGAAACATTTTCTCCTTAAAATAGACAGCATCTATGGAGAGGTGTTTGAGCATATCTTTATGATCTTCATTAGAAATGGCTCTGAATGTGCCCGAATGTTGCTATATTGCAATCGCATTGTTTCAAGTATTTTTTTTTTAATTCAGAAATCTATTAGGTTGAGACACGACCAAGTTCAGTCATTAGAAGAGTGGACGAAGCAGTTTGTGCTCTAAAAACTTTAACCACCAAGATTATTTTGTTATCTGTGTTAATCTACTGTTCAAGTGAGCAATTAATTAAAAAAGGGCTAGTTAGACAAACTCTAATCAATCAAAACAATTACTATAATAAAAACGCTATATTCTCGGGACAGTTTTCGAGATGCGACTCGCGAGGCAAGTCTTTAGGGACCGGGAAGTTTAGGTTTTCTTGTAGTGGGAATTTATCGGGTATCCTTTCGGTTACCGTCTAATACAATTTGCGCTCAAGTAATCATGCCATTCGACATCAAGGTGGTCATCTGTGCCATCTCTCTAACACGACATCATGATGAACTTTTGCAAGCCGGCAGACACGTACTGTATAAATATAGGTTGTAGATTTTGGCCAAACAAGTTCATAGAAACGCGGAGTCATGATTTTTAACTTTTCAACCGAAGTTTACGAGGACCTAAGGAGCTGCTCAATCTGCGCGACACTTCTTAACGTTTTCCCCAATCGTTCATTGCTTTGCGTTTCGTACCTCTTAGTAGAGCGACTGATTATTTCTGAAACAGCCTCTAATCCACAATCGCATCTGCTTCATTAACACAAAGTGAAACCTGAATTTTCTAATCCTCGAATCTACCGATACAAATACATTCTGAGATGTATCATAAAATGAACAATATTTGTATTTCCTAAGGCGGTGAAATATGCATATTGCCGTCAATGTCGTTACAAACCACCACCATCGTCATCGTAGTCAGTATTGTCATCATCGTAAGGGGCCTCATGAACTGCCTTAGCACAGGGTCCCGAAATTCCTTATTCTGGTCCTGACTTCACCAAGTAGTATAATTCTTTGATGAATAAGGAAACAGAAAGGGCGCCATCGCTGATATGCTTGTCATCGAGTCGCGAGATCTTCTCTACCTCACTAATTTATCTAATTAGAGGGTCGCCACTTCGCGCCAATACAGTGCATGTTGTGAACTGGGGATCACAACCCAGTCTTGGCAGTGAACCTCTACATGGCCAGAGATAGTCTTGTTCGTGTTCTTATGATGCATTCGAAGCCGATCGTCGAGACATCTGCTAGTTTGTCTGACAAACATCTAAGGTGTCTCAAGAGAGCGGCTCGATGTTGGTAAGGAGGGAAATCGAAGAAGGCGTGACGTCTTGATTAGTGGCTGTAGTATCTTGTCACGTCACAGGAGTCGTCGAGTGACGAAGCGAAAATGTGTGTATCAAAATATGACCTCGAATTAATTTCCCGATGAAGTCTTAGTTATTTTGGTTTGATAATTTAGCAGCGTAATAGACATTTTGCTAAAATACCCAAGCATTAAAAAGAATGCCACTAACGTAAGTGCCCGAGCTGCATGTGGTCTTTTATCTGTATCAAATATTCTAAGTAAACCACCAAGTAAGGACAATGATGAAAGCGCTTGCAAAGCGCCTTTTGTTTTCTTACTTTAGAACAGTTATTGCTGCAGAAGACAACAAGCGCAGCGCGTGTAACTACATTCGCGCACGCTTCTTGGGCTTGGGTAATTTTTCGAAAGAGTCTATAGACCTTTCCAGTGTTTAAAAAATCACAGTCCAGCGTGCGATCTTCACAGCCCAGCACGTGGGTGTCCGTCGCTTCGGAAAGCGAGCAAAGAATGAGCCATACGCACAAACACTCAAAATGTCGCCGGCCACACGCTCTTTTTTGGAAAGGTCTATAGACGCTTTCGACACGCGCCAGATTAAGCCGCCATTGCCGACCTTCTCTTGTCTTACCGAAATGCCGACCGATGAAAGCGGGCGTTAACGAGACCTCCACAAAGGCCCATGCTGGGGATGGGGACACAGTAGCACCCAAAGTGTCAATAACCTGTCCTGCTGTGGCAATGATGAAGTGAAGCGAAAGGAATAAGAGGAAACAAAAACGGAAGGTCGGTTATGGCGGCGCCCATGCACAGCTGCCTGAAAGCGTCTATACGCCATTCCAATATTTACAGTTCCTCAGCCCAGATTGCGATCTCCTCGGTCCAGCATGCGCACGTTCGTCGCTTCGGAAAGAGAGCAAATCACGCGCCATACGCACGAACACGGAAAATGAAACCGGCCAGGAGCCCTTTTTTGGAAAGGTTTATCGAAGGTACGTGAAATTGCGCGAGGCGTGAAGACCTGCCGTCGCTATTTTTAGGCTGGAAAGGCCCTTTGACGCGTGACATATTCCGCGTGACTTTCGACTCACTCAGATGATGATGATACCTGTGGACGTAGCGGGACAACCGATGATAGGATCTCTAGAGCATAAGAGCACGTGATACGTGTTCCTTGCTTTCGACGAAAGCAAGTATATATTTCGACGAAAACGAAAGCAATACCTTTTCGATCCAAAAATACAGTGTTTTCATCTACTAACGTGCTCTCTCTCCAAGGACGAAATATTGACTTTGTACAAAATGTGAAGGTTCTTGGTGTGATATTTAATGAGTATACATGAGCTGGTACGCCGAACTACAATATGCATATAGCTGGCGGACTTTCTAAAGTTGTGGGCATTATTTATAAATCCCGTCATTTACTACCCCTTTCGGTCTTAATCCTTCATTTTAACTCCTCTTTTACTCTTGCTATAATAACTGCTTCCAATTGTTTGGGGTGTGCACAACGGTTACAAATATGCATCACTTGCATGTTCTTCAGAAGAGAATAATCCGAATGAGCAATACGCAACTGAACGAAGT